>OX463244.1:118070658-118333158 GCA_949820135.1 Sylvilagus floridanus | reverse complement strand
TTGATGTGTAGGTGAAGTTAATGTAATTTATAATTAAAATAAAACTCCGCTTCAAAATGTCCTAGAGTTGTTCAATTATATGTTAAAACCGAAACAAATATAAAAACTCCAATAAATATATTTTCTTCCAAGAAATGACATGCTGTGACTTTTTTGTTATTGTTAGGTTTGATGTTTTTGCCTCTAAGGAGGTCAGCAATATGGAAACATAAAGGCCAATTTAATTTGTGCATCTGCGGCTGCCAAGTATTTTAATTCAGACAGCTGTGACTGAAGAGTTAATATTTTACTTGTCAAAATCCAAAAGAAGGCCAGTGAATCACTCTAATTCTCATTAAGAGGCTTTCCCCCAGTAGCACCCTAATTCAAAATAATGAAAGTAGAGACTGAGTGCGATTCTAATACCAGTTGAGACCTATCTTTTAATATTTCTCCAGTGATGGATTAGGGATCGGGGAAATTCATCTCAGATCATAGAGCCTAATTTAATAAGGGATCATTCCAAGAGTATTGCATTTTATAATAATGTCATTTAATGTGTCGTCTTCCATTTTTACTGTCCCATATGTATGCTTACACGATGGTGCCATAGGGATAAACTTTTAAAGAACCAGGATCATTTTTAGTTTTCATTTGCCTTAAGTAGGGGCCCCATCAATGAAAGCATCCATTAGTAGCTTTATTATTACAAAATAAGAGAGTGAGAGTAATACCTGATATGGAGGAAAACTTAATAGAACTGTAAGCAAATACTCAACATTTTACAGACTCTCGAGTATTGAAGAAGGTAAAAATGTTTAAAGATTTAAATAAATCAAATTTCGTCATCTAATATATTAAAATAAGACAAAAACCTGGTGACCTGGTAGTTTAAAACACACAAAAAGAGCATTCTAAAAACAGTCCAATCTTGCTTTCTTCTCTTGCTCCTAATTTTCAACTGATTTACAATATGGGTGAAGCTTTAATAACTGCTTAGTAAAGTCTAATTACTCATAGTGCCTAACTTTAGGGAAATAATTTGAAGGGCTATTTTTTCCATTATTGCATTCACTTACTCAATGAGGAAAACAAATTGTCAGGAACAACATTGTATGAAGTACTTAACTTTATTATTTTATATTAACATCTAACTGCATTTAATCAACTCTGCTGTTTTTATCTTGGCATTACAGTGACTGGGAAACACTTGGCGATTACTAGGGCACTAGTTAAGCGAGTTCAGGTCAGAGCATCACAACCATATAAATGTCAATACATTATTATTGGCTATAACTCCTACGCCAGCAGCAAGAGTGCTGCTTAATCACAATTATGTTCTATAAAGCCTTTAGGACAGCTGGTGTTATAATAAGAAAGTTTCCCTTCAAATATATTCTCAGGACAGAGGCTTTACCTTTAGATGATTTCTATAATAGTTTTCTCTCCCATTCTGAAGGCATTAAACACATAAATTCTATGGATCTAAATTATACCCTAGAAACATTACTTTGTCATAATTGTTAATCTTATTATAGCAATTTTTCAGATATAAAATAATCTGAATATAAATGTAAAAACTTCAAAATTATTTTTAATGCTTTTACTCTGTGACTTTTCCTATACATTTTTGTGGTTCAGTTATCCTTAAGGTATTACAAATATTTCAACTTTTTTCTAGACTATTAAAATAAATCTTGTTTTCTTATAGCCTTTGGGTTTTTTTTTTTTTCATTATTCCTGCCTTGCCCAAAATATACCTTCTTGCTATTTTTTCACACTTATCTTCAGGACTTTCATCCCTGTTTTTCTTTGTGCTGTCTTACATTGTCTGTTATATCCCAAAATAATTCCTGGGGCCTACTCTCTTTTTTAAACTCTTTCTTTACCATATTTTTCCTTTACCTGCCTTTATTTCTGCTCATACAGTTTATGTTCTCTTATATCCATTTCAGGTTATCTTTACATCTTCTACTCTTTTGAAAAAAAAAATCTTGGGTTCTCCCACTGAGAAGAACAATGCACATGTATACACATTTGGCACCCCGAATATCTTTAAGAAAGCAGTCAATATTCAAAACCAAGTCAGTCCAAAAAAAGACCAATGAGTGGTGCCATCTAGAATAATTAGAAGTGTTTATTTGAGTCATAGGTGACCAGTGCAGAGGATAAAAAGGAAGAAATAAAACCTTAAATTAATGTGTAAAAGTACATTTATGCTGTTTTTAATGATTTTGGAAAGTAATCAAGGACAATTCTGTCTTTTTTTTTCTAAAATCTGTCTCTTCTCATCTTATTCTAAAAACCAAATGTGACATAAAATTATAACTAAGCTGTTAATATTTTACCAATTCTATTGTGAAATTATGGTCACATAAGCACTTCACATGCATAAATAATATAACCGCAACATTCCCAGTCTTTGCTATGAACAGATTAACATACTAAATTCACACAGAAATTTAAAAATTTCTTCTGTGTGACACAAGAGAAAATCTTTCTGCATATTGCAATTAGAAGTTTAGAAGATTAATGATTTTTTCTTTACATCCAAAACATAAATGCTAAATAATTCTGATGGACCTAATGATTAAAAAGATCATTTGAGTCTGAATTTACTTCCACGGTTAGCAGGGGATCAGGACTTCTCATAAAATTGACCAGATTGATGTTTATATGCAAATTTCACAACGAAATTCACACAGATGAATCAAGTGACATAAAAATTCAAAAATTTGTCACAAGAAGGAAGATACATCAAAGGTGTAAAATACAGGTATCTGAAGTAAAGTCATTCAACACAGAACCAGATACAGAAAGAATCACACATTTTGTAGCCAAAACTTCCCGAAAAATCCACAGGACCATATTGATAGTTGTCTTATTAATTCAACTAAATGGACTTTTATTTCCTTTTTTCCACTTAACTTGCCAGTTTTTTGTTTTAACTTTAATAAGTCACAATATATTTGTAAATGCACAATTTTCTTTTTCAACACTTTTGAAGCCAAGATCTGAAGTGCTCTCCTTACGAGGGAGGTTGAATAACCATGATCCCAAAATTTACAAAAGAGTTAATAATCAGAGCAGTTAATGGCTCCTATTCCTGGAGACTAAAGTAACTACACACAAAAATAATTTTAGAGAAAGTGGTTGAATGTATTTAATGTAAAATTGCCTCCCAGAAACTAAGTAATGGAATTTTCAAAATGTGACAGTACAGGTAACATGTTTATTAAACCAGACTGTTAACAAGCACACAGTCCCAATGACTGCCTACTCAACTTTCTCGCATACTCTGCTCCTTTGTGAAATAAACTTTCGATGCTAAACCTACTTGGAGATTGTTAGATTTCAGAAGAATACATTCTAAGCTACTGAATTACGGCCCTTTGGTTTGACTCAGCTAAAGGAAAATACAAAACTACATCCTCAGCACAGGCTTTTTGTCTTTGAAGCACGCATTCACATCTGTTAACTCCTCTGAGCCTTGCAACATCCCGGTGAGGTAAGTGCTGCTATCCCCACATGTGAAGATCACACAGTTAAGAAGCATCAGTTGAGACTCTGAGTCATCTTTTGCCATTGGGGCACTACTCAGAATGATCCAAAACTGAAGGAAAGAGTTCAGGTGCCCTAGATCACGTTAGGGTTACTATTCTTAATGATAATCTTTTGTATGCTTCAAAATAGTTAGAGAAAAAAAATCTGAATGTTCCCAACAGACACACATACACACACACACACGAAATGATAGATGTTTGAAGTGATGGATATGCTTTGGTCAGACTTGATCATCACATATTGGATACATGTATTAATACATCACATTGTATTCCATAAGCACATTTTTAAAATTTATTTGACAGGTAGAGTTACAGACAGTGAGAGAGAGAGAGACAGAGAGAAAGGTCTTCCTTCCATTGGTTCACTCCCCAAATGGCTGCTACCACCGGTGCTGCACCAATCCAAAACCAGGAGCCAGGTGCTTCTTCCCATGCCGGTGCAGGGGCCCAAGTACCTGGGCCATCCTCCACTGCACTCCCCGGGCCACAGCAGAAAGCTGGACTGGAAGAGGATCAACCAGGACTAGAACCGGCGCCCATATAGGATGCCTAGCACATATAATTTTTTATATGTCAATTTAATACCTTTTAAAAATTGAAGTAGAGGGGGCCAGCACTGTGGCTCACTTGGTTAATCCTTGGTTAAAGCCATGTGGGGGGTGAACCAACGGAAGGAAGACCTTTCTCTCTCTTTCTCACTGTCTAACTCTGCCAGCCAAATCAAAAAAAAAAAAAAATTTGAAATAGAAATTGGAGAATTATGGTTTGTTCTCCAAAATAAATTCTCAGTCTCTTACAGTGTTACCTTTAAAAGTGAACTCACGTTGGGCATGAAGGACATTATAAACCTTACATAGTGTATTAGAGCTCTTGAATTTCTTTAAGTCTTTTTTGAATATTCAATCTAAAGCATTCCATCACACTTTACTGCTCAAACAGTGTTCTGTTTCTACACAGCATGGTGTGGTGGTTTTGCAAAATCGCTTATTTAGAACCTCTCTCAGGCATACATAGTTTCTTCTCATCTCCTTTGTTGTTGTTGTTAACTTATATATAATTGGCTCTTTTCATCAAGTCTACAGATCCTGTATATATAATAGACTTTGTTTATCTATGAATCTCCCCACTCCCCAAGCCAGTTTTCTTTAACTCCCAGATGATCACAGGACAAACAGTTATTGACACTGCTACTCAAGAATTACAGAGAGACCACATTGACATGCAAACCCATTATCTGAGGTCTTAGACACACAGTTCCCAAATACCCTCCAAAAAATCTTACTTGTGTTCAGGTTGAACGTTTTGGCTTCATGCTCAGATTTTATTTGTTTCAACAATATTGATTTCTGGGCTTCTTTTATCAGTTACTTGTGGGAAAAAGTTGTGTAAAATGATCAGAAACCATTTCATTGCATTTCAGTTTTTTAAAGATTTTTTATTTCTTTGAAAGCCAGAGTTGGAGGGGAGGGAAAAAAGGAGGGGGGGGGGGAGATCACTTCCATCAGCTGATTCATCTCCAAAATGGCCCCAACAGCCAGGGCTGGGCCATGCCGAAGGCAGGAGCCTGGAATTCCATCTGGGTCTCCCATGTGGGTGGCAGGGGCTCAAGCAGGTGGGCCATCTTCCTCTGCTTTCCCAGGTGAATTAGCAGGGAGTTGGATCAAAAGTGGAGCAGCCAGGTCTCAAACTGGCACTCATCTGTCATGCTGGCACTGCAGGCTGTGGCCTAACCCACTGCGCCACAATGCTGACCCCATATTGCATTTCATTTTAAATGTTCTTTTTGCATTTTCCTAATATTTTGAGCACTAGTAAGTATACTTTACCTCTAATACATTGGAAGACTATGTAACCTTATAGGATTTTAAAAGGCAAATATTTACCAAACCTTCTCTGGACCTATTTCTAGTCTCCGCTGTAACTCACTGGTCTTCCTTCTTCCATAGCATCTTTTATTTCAGATCTAGAATTCACTTTGCCAGGAGGCAAAGAAAGCAACAATCTATTTTTAGAGGCACTGGGTTAGTGTCCCTTACTTAAAAAATAACATAACAAACAAAATCAACTAACATGATGTTCAAAATGAAGCAGAGACAAACCCTTTAATTTTCCAATTAAGTAAATATAAATGTAAACATCCCAAGAAGAAATAATAGATGGAATCTGATTCCCACCGAAACGTTTCAAGGGAGAGTGGTGGGCAGGAAAACACAACAGCAAAAAGGCAAAAGGAGATCCGCAGATGCAGAACTAAATCAGGACTGGCTCTCTCTGGTTAGAGCAACCACTATTTATTACTGTCCTCTCTGGGAACTTCCTTAGCTATGCATTCGCTGGAGCCAACTCTAATCTACATGCCGCAACAACCTGGCCTTGTATGTCTGCAGTGAAATGTTTTAGTCGAGTTGTACGTTATAATTTGTTAGAACCAAATCACAATGATATCAAAGTGTGCTTCATTTCAATTCCTTTTGTTTTCTAATGAAATGTTTCTGTTTCCATCCTGGGTTTCCTTTTGATCACCTAATGCCAGACAGGCTAACCAGCAATTTCCTTAGTAATTATGATTAGCATTCTATTAAGAATAAATATCATGCTCCCGCAATAAATAAGCAATCACGAAGATAAAAATGGGAGCAGAGAGGTTGTTGTCAGTCCATCAAACCCTCAACTGATTATAAATTCTGCTGTAACCAGCATTGCAGATTAAAGAGCAAGTATGGTCATAAGCTTCTTGCTTAGTGTGTTGTGCCTGCGTGCTGTAAAGACTCATGGAGCTAAATTTGTCCTTCTCTACCAGGGCATCTAAATATAATAGAAAGTTAGCAGTGCCATTTACTTTCCATCTCTTTCCTCTTTAGAATGTCATCATTGTTTATGGATTCTTACAGTTATACAGAACCCTCAAATTTTAAATATAAAGGTTAAATCCTTAAATTATAGTCTCATTTTTACAATACTGTAATTATAGCTGAGATCATCTTCTATCTTTTATCGCTCAAAACTTTCACAAAGCCTTGTACCTTTTTAGCTGCAATTGTATCCAATTTATGAAAAATGTTAAATTACAAAGGAAAATGTAACAGTTTGTTTTCATTATTCTTCCAGAGAGTTGGCTGATTTGATGATTGATTGTAGGAAGCATCATTGGGGCTAAAATTATTCCAGGTGAAGCGTATAAAAAACAAAAACGCCAGCTGAGACTAAGTCAGGTATCTGCTCTTGAGAATATCTTACAGCATTCCTCTCCCCTGAACATTATAAAAGCGATAAAGGAATTGTTGGAGAAGTAAACCCACGCCATGGAATGAGACACATTCAACTCTCTTCCTAAATAACTAATTATGTGCATTATATAATTAAATTATATCTATTCACACATAATTGGAAAGTAACTCTTACTTTACCACATTGTGGTTCTGGTCGTAACCCCTGCTGACTGGTCATTGATGGAATCTGACCCAGCGAAGACTACAGAAAAGGTTCTACCCTGGTCCTACCTGGACTTCTTGAATCAAGGCCAAGGCTGTGAATTCAGGGAACCTTCACCCTTCTGCTTTGAGACTGCCTTCAGCTGACATCTGTTGAGGAAGTATGCCTGGCAGTGATGCAGCCAGACCTGGCCCCTGCTCACGGGGAGCATACATTCTCACTAGGAAGACAGATATTAACTAGGAAAGTATATGTGTGATGAATGTTACAAAGGAGAAGTCCAGCATTTAATCGGTGGCATCACAGAAAGCATTTTTTCATCTTTATTTATTTATAAATATTTCATGCATTTCACATACACAGTTTTCAGAACATAATATTTCCCACTCTCCCTCCTCTTTTTTCTCTTTTCTAACTTTTGTAATGACACATTTTCAATTTATTTCCAAGAATCTCAATGATATGGGGTGCAGAGTGGAGAGGAAAGGCATTTCTGAAGTGGGCATTTGGCCTAACAGTTAAAGTGCCTGCATCCCATGTCAGAGTGCCTGCATTCTATTCCCAGCGCCAGCGCCTGAACCCAGCTTCCTGCTAATCAGATCCTGGGAGGCAACTGTGATGACCCAAGTGCTTGAGTTCTTGCCACTCACTTGGGAGGCCTGGACTGAGCACTCAGATCCCAATTCCAGTCTCAGTCCAGGAGGCTGGTTTTGATTTTGGGGAGTGAACAGCAGGCAGGAATCTTCACTCTTTGTCTATCGGTCTCTCTGTCTCTAAAATAAAATTAAGTTTCTTTAAAATAAGAGCAATAAAAAAAAAGAAAGCATTTCTGTCAGGGGAATTGCTCATGCAAAGGCCCTGAGGCAGAAACTGACAGAAAATCAACATGACTGAAGTATAGGAGGTGAGGAAGCAAATGATACATAATGAGGCTGGAAAGACAAGCAGAGCCCGTAGGCAATGTGAGGGATCATGCATTTGACTCCTGGGCATGATGAGGGGAAACCACTGAAGGGTTTTAAACTATGCATCGTGAAAAGATCAGTCTGAGTGCAGAGTGGAGGAGGTGGGAACAAAGAGTAGAGGCCAGGGCACAGTAGATTGGAGAAACCCTTTCGGAGGCGCTAGCAATAGTCTTGGCCAGTGTTGAGAATGTCTGGGAATATGTTGATGGTAATAGAGAAGTGAGTATGTGCCATGATTTATTAGAAATATCGATAAAACTTGGTGATGAAACACTTGTGAGTGGAAAAAGATGCCAGGAAAACAGACCTTTGTGTGAAGATGGCGGTGCCAGGTAATCAAAAAGTGAGACTTGCATTCCTGCCAGAGTCACAGAAGGGAGACAGCCCAGGGTTGGTGAGCAGGTAACCTCCCCCGCTCACACACACTCCTTTCTTTTCTTTCAGTGGGTTTACCCATCATCCTTCCATCCTTTTTTCCTTATCTGTTGACATGAAACTTATCCATTAGAGCAGGCATTGTGCACAGCAGGTGAAGCCACTGTTCCGAATGATATGAGATATCAGAATCCTGGCTGCTCCATTTCCTACACAGCTTCCTGCTAATGTGCCTGGCAAGCAGCAATTGATGGTCAAAAGTTGTTGGGTCCCTGTCACCCACGCAGAAGACCCACATGCAGTTCCCAGTTCCTGGCTCTAGCCTGGCCTAGCCTTGGCCTTGTGGCCATTTGGGGAGTGAACCAGTGGATGGAAGACCTCTCTCTCTCTCTTTTTCCCTCTCCTTCCTTTCCTCCCTCTCTCACTATGACTTTCAAACAAACAAATACATCTTTAAAAAAATAAAAAGCTTATAAACCTGTGAGAAGATAATTAATGAATCAATGAATAAATACAAATAAGTGCTAAGAAGAGAAAAAGGATGGGAGAATAAGGAAGCTCTCTGCCTTTCAAATAAATAAACTTAAGAGAAGCGATGTTTGGTCTCAGCACCTGGGAGAGCTGCCATTAACTGAAATGGAGGAGAATATGAGAAGATCTGATCTGGGTGAAAACCTGGGAAGTTAGAGATCGTGCTTCTGTAGGGTTCCATGCAGCTAGTGATTGGAATGAGATAGCTCTGTGTGCACCATGTCAAACAACTCCAGCAGGAATCAAATGAGAAAAGCCAGGTGAAGAGCAATTTGTGTCCTGTAATCCCATTACTTGTGTGTGTTTTACCTTGGTTTGTTGTTGTTGTTGTTGTTATTTTGTTTTTGGTGAGATTTATTTGTTTGAAAGGTAGAGGAAGAAAAAAAAGACAGATCTACCCACTGGTTCATTCCTCCTGGAAAAATGTACTTATGTGTACACACACACACATACATATTTCATATAAATATTGTATGATTAAAAATACAAAGAATGGAGCCGGGGCTGTGTCAACACTAGCATCCCATACAGGCGCCAGTTCAAGTTCCAGTTGCTTCAGTTCCGACCCATCTCCCTGCTCATGTGCCTAGGAGAGCAACAGAAAATGGCATGAGTACTTCAGCCCCTGCCACCCATATGGAAAATCCAGATGCAGTTCCAGACTCCTGGCTTCAATCTGTCCCAGCCCTGGCCGTTGTGGCCATTTGGGGGGTGAACCAATAGATAGAAGATATTTCTCTCTCTCTCTCTCCCCTCTCCCACCCGGAGTGTATATGTATGTTTCTGTCCCTCTCTCTCTGTAACTCAGCCTTTGAAATGAATAAAATAAATATTTTAAATATGCATAGAGTAATATCAGGAAAAATGTTAACAGTGCCAAATGGATGAATAGAAAAATGAGCTATTTTACTTATATAATTTTTATAATAAAAATGCATTTGCATAGTTTTTCAATTACATAAAACAAACAAAAAACTGGAATTCACTGAAAGAGCGAATAGCGCAGGAACTACTGAAGCCTCACGCTGTTAGGCAGTGACCTATCACAGACTTCAGAGAATATGGCTGCTCTTTTTGAGCCAGAAGAAAGACTAAACATCACATTGTCCATTTTAGTAAGAAAAAAAAATGTGCTTCAAGGAACCTCGAGAAATCTGAACCAGATATAAGTGTCAGAAATTCAGCTTTCGGAAATGGCAAAGATATCCCTGAGGCGAAACCACAGGAGACAGAGGCAGGATCTGGAAAAGATGTGGAACTTCTTGAGCATGACAGGGATGCTCTTCAGGACAAATCAAACAAGCAGCCTTGAAAGTGCGCCCACGGGTCAGTTCCTCTAAGGTGGTTGTGCTCTCGGTGGCATCGCGCCTCACTGTCACAGCTGCGTGCAATTTGAATCTGCACATCAGACTTCTTTGTATCAACTGCTCATAAAGGTGGCATTGCCTCTATTCTGGGAGGAAGGGAGAGGAAAAATATGATAAGATGTATTAACTGGCTCTGTATACTAGCCACTGGGCCAATATATTGCATAGTCAATTCAGTTAAGCAACTAACAGACTCCAAACGTGCATATTTGTAAAATTCTTCCATGCAAACCTGTAAGTACAGCCTGAAGGGCATCAGGGCAATAGCCAGGGTTCATATTTATTTGTTGCCACTGTCCCCAGCAGAAGACTAGGCACCAATTGGATAGACAAGAGGTTTTCAAGGGAACCCTGGAGATCAAGCTTGCAACCCTGTAAATAAGGAATAAATAAAAGGATTTCTCTCTTACTGAGCACTAAATATGTGCCATGCATTGTCCTGGATATTTTGCTTATCTCACCTCACTTTATCCTCACAACAACCAATTTAGCATTTAAGACATGAGCAAAATGAAGCCCAGTGTTAGTGGTCATTCAGGTAATCAGCAAAACCAGATTTTTTAAGTGTGTGTATTTACTTAAAAGGCAGGGAGACAGAGAGAACAAGAGAGCAAGAGAGTGAGAGAGAGAGCGAGCTAGCTTCCATTCTCTGGTTCACTCTCCAAATGGTTGCAGTAGCTAGGACTGGGCCAGGATGAATCTGAAAGCTAGGAACTCCATCCAGGTCTCCCATGGGAGTGCTGAGACCCAAGTCCTTCAGCCATCATCTGCTGTCTCCCAGAGAGCACACCAGCAGGCAACTGGGCTAGAAGTGGAAGCAGAAGTCAAGTCCAGGCACTCTGACATGGGATGTGGGCCTGTCAAGTGGCAGTGCAACGTGCCGTGCAAAGGCAGACTTAAATCAACTCTGCCTGCCTCTGAACTCCATAGTCTTTCAGTTGTCTCCCAGCAACTCTTCTAAAAATATCCCTTGATAAGGGAAATTAAATTGGCAAATAAAAGAGTTGTTTGCACCTCAATGTTTATTGCAGCTCAATTCACAATAGCTAAGACATAGAATCAACCTAAATGCCCATCAACAGAAAACTGGATAAAGAAATTATGGGATATGTACTCTATAGAATACTATACATCAGTAAAAAAAAAAATGAAATCCAGTCATTTGCAACAAAATGGAGGAATCTGGAAAACATCATGCTGAGTTAAATAATCCAGTCCCAAAGAGACAAATATCATATGTTCTCCCTGATCAGTGAAAATTAACTGAGCACCTAAAAGGAAATCTGTTGAAGTGAAATGAACACTATGAGAAATGGTGACTTGCCCTGACTGTTGATGAACATCTTAACTTTATCCCTTTTAGTATTTTTTTTGTTCTACTTAATACTATTGGTTGAACTCTGTAATTAATACACAATTATTCTTAAGTGTTGAAACTTAACTGAAAAGTGATCCCTGTTAAATATAAGAGTGGGAATAAGAGAGGGAAGAGATGCACAATTTGGGACATGCTCAATCCGACTTGCCCCAAATGGTGGAGTTAGAACATTCCAGGGAATTCCAATTCAATCCCATCAAGGTGGCATGTACTAATGCCATCTCACCAGTCCAAGTGATAAACTTCAGTTCACAATTGATCACACTGATAGGTCTAAGAGTCAAAGGGATCACACAAACAAGACTAGTGTCTGCTAATACTGACAGATTCAAAAAGGGAGAGAATGATCCAACATGGGAAGTGGGATATACAATAGACTCGTAGAATGGCAGATGTCCTAAACAGCACTCTGGCCTCAGAATCAGCCCTTAAGGCATTTGGATCTGGCTTAAAAGCCCATGAGAGTATTTCAGGCATGGAAAGTCAAGACACTGTAGAAAAAAATGACCTAAATGAAAGATTTCTGCAAGTGAGATCTCATTGGAAAGAACAGGTCATCAAAGAAGGAGGTCTCTTTCTCTGCAAGGAGGAGAGAACTTCCACTTTGACTATAACCTTGTCTAAATATGATCAGAGTCGGTGAACTCAAAAGGCCTCCATAGCCTTGGCAACTCATGACAAGAGCCTAGGGTGATTACTAAACAAGAGTGTCAATTTGATAAGTCAACAACAGGAGTCACTGTGCACTTATTTCTCATGTAGGATCTCTGTCCTAAATGTGCTGTACATTGTGATTTAATGCTATAACTAGTACTCAAACAGTATTTTACACTTTGTGTTTCTATGTTGGTGCAAACTGTTGAAAACTTTACTTAATATATACTAAATTGATCTTCTGTATATAAAGATAATTGAAAATGAATCTTGATGAAGAATGGGATGGGAGAGGGAGTGGGAGATGGGATGGTTGTGGGTGGGAGGGTGGTATGGGTAGGGGGAGCTGCTGTAATCCAAAAGTTGTACATTGGAAATTTATATTTATTAAATAAAAGTTTAAAAAAATTCCTTGGTACTAATATGTAGGTAGGGGTACCATTTAGCCTAGTGGTCAAGATGCCCACATCACACCTCGGAGTGCCTGGTTCAATGCCTGGCTCTCTCTCTCTGTCTCTCTCTCTCTGTGTTTGTGTGTGTGTGTGTGTAAGTGTGTCTCTTTTTCTATGTCTGTCTCTGCCTCCTGTTCTCTCAAATAATTTTTGAGAAGATTTATTTAAAAACATACAAGGGGGAAACTTGAATATATTTAATATGGGTCACATTGGCTTAAGAAATATAAGAGTACTTCAAAACCCATACACAGCTTTTTCATTCCACAATTTTCATGAATGTTTAAAAACTATTTTATTTATTTATTTGAGAGACAGAGAGACAAACAAAGTTCCCATCCGCGACTTCACTCCCCCAAAATACTTGCACCAGCCAGAGTTGGCCAGGCTGAAGCTGGACGGTGGGTAACTCAATCCAGGTCTCTCACACAGGAATCAGGAACCCAAATAACTTGAGCCATCATTGTGCCTCACATAGACTGCAGTAGCAGGAAATTGGAGTCAGAAGCCACAGCCTGTCACCAAACCCAGGCACCATGATATGGGACACAGTCTTCTGTACTGCTAGACAAAATGTCCACTTCTTTGAACTAACTTTTTGAAGATCCTTCACAGGCATGATTTCAAAGTGTCTTGGCACCAAAATTAACTTATCTTTTAATTCCATTTCCATGAATTTTCAGGTGTTTCTTTGTAAATAGGTATATTCCTAACCTTTCCAATTTTTTTTAGTGGGCATGGACTTTTAATTTACATCATGGTGGAGTAGAACCAGCTTACACTTCCAAGTTTTGCTTTGTTTTATTTTTATAGGACTACTAAATGTTCACACTGGAAATGGTATTTAACTGTTTATGGACTTGCATCATAAGTTTTTTTTTTAATTTTGTTCATCCATTTGAAAGGCAGAGTTACAGAGAGAGAGAGGAAGAGACAGAGAGTGAGAAAGAGAGGGAGAGACAGAGAAAGAGAGCTCTTCCATCTGCTGGTTCACTCCTCAGATGGCCACAATGGCCGGAGCTGGGTCTCACCAAATCTAGGAGCAGAAGCTTCCTCTGGGTCGCCCACAAAGGTGCAGGGCACAAGTACTTGAGCCACCTTCTGCTACATTCCCAGGCACATCAGCAGGGAGCTGGACCAGAAGTGGAGCAGCAGAGACTCAAACTGGTGCCCACAGAGGATGCCAGTGTTTGCAGGTGGCAGTTGTACCCATCATGCCACAACACTGGACCTAAGACTTAATAATTTTTATGGAAACTGTTGTCACCTGTTCAGTGCTGCTACTGTCTGCTTAAGACACTCCCTTACTTCCCAAGAAATCACCTGTATGGTTTTCTCCTATGTTTCTGGCTTCCCTTTTCAATTCTATTTTCACAGATCCTCCTCTCCTTCGTGACTGTGAATTGTGGTTATACACGGGCTTTGTCCAGAAACCCTTCTCCTTGTACTGTGTACTCTCTGACTGTGCCAGTTCATGCACTGCATGACTTCAGATACATCTCTAAATCACTAACACCTAATCTCTGTCTCAAGTCCAGACCTCTCTTCTGAGTTCCTGACTGACTCATGAAATTCTCGGCCCACCTGTCATCTCTGCGCGGATCCCACCTACCATTTCAGTCTCAACAGGTCCAAAGTCAAACGAATCATCTCCCCACTTTCCTCTTCCTCTTCCCTAAGTTAGCAATGGAAGCACTGTACAAACAGTTGTGCAAGCTCCACACCAGGAGTCTTCTTTGATTTCCCTATGCTCTTCACTTTCTGCACTCAATCAACTACCAAGTCTTACTAGGGTTTCTTTTTAGCTTATTTGATTTACATAAGGAGAATAGATATCATGTACTTCATATATACAGTTTTAAGAAATCATGATACTTCCCACCCTCCCACCCTTCCTTCTCCTTTTTTTCTTTTCATTTTTTCATTGACATACTTTCAATTTACTGTATAATCACAAGCTTAATCCTCCACTAAATAAAGAACTCAACAAATAGTGAGTATAAAGACCATTGTTCCTCTGGAGTATAGATAAAGGCTACAAATAATAAACAAAATCTCAGGGCTTGTGCTGTGGCGTATCAGGTAAAGCCGCTGCCTGCAGTGCCAGCATCCCATATGGGCGCCAGTTCTAGTCCTGGCTGCTCCACTTCCAATCCAGCTCTCTGCTATGGCCTGGGAAAGCAGGAGAAGATGGCCCAAGTCCTTGGGCCACTGCACCTTCGTGGGAGACCCAGAAGCTCCTGGCTCCTGGCTTCAGATCAGTGCAGCCAGGCCATTGTGGCCATCTGCGGAGTGAACCGGCAGATGGGAGACCTCTCTCTCTCTCTCTCTCTCTCTCTCTGCCTTTGCCTCTCTGTAACTCTGCCTGTCAAATAAAATAAAATAAATCTTTAAAAAATAATAATAAACAAATCTCAAGATGTCAATTCCACTCATATACTTTACTTTTTTGTACTCTGTATGTTCGTTACCACAAATCAGAGAAACAAGATTGCTAATTACATTCATTGTCTCCATCTCCACTGCTGCTCTTCATCTCTCACCTGGACATCTGCAAGAGCCTCTCCATCTGTTCTTGTTCCCCCCTGTCTATTCAACACACGATAGTCACAGAGATTTTTCCAAATGTATCTAATAAGGCTTGTACCCCACCTTCCCGCCCAACAGATGGAAACCCTTCAGTGTCTCACCACAAGCCTTCCACAGTGACCAAACTCCTGAGCATGGTCTTGGGGTTTGGCCAGTTCTGCCTACTAGTCCTGCTTCATCTGTGTTCTTTTCCTCTCCCAGCCCATCTTGGTTTTCTATGCTCTGGCCTTACTGGAGCACACTCTCTAGAATATGCAGTAGCTTTCTCACTTTCTCACTCCCTCCAAAAGCCTTCATATTTATCATTTGTCTGCCACAGCTTCATGCCTAACCTTTACTGATCTAATTCCTGAATATTCTTTTATGTTTCATTGAAAATCTCACTTCACCAAAAGAAGCCTTTCCCAACTCCATAAGCCTAGATAAATAATTCTACCTATATTTACTATATTCCCACAGAATCCTGCAATTCTGCATATTCAGTGAAGTTGCATTTTCTTGTTTCATGTATATCTTCCCTGATAGTCTAAAATCTCCTTTTACCTGGCTTTTCTCTGCTAATATTTCCTATGTGAATACAAACATAACTTTGCTAAGGTGCATGGCATCATACTATACACAATGCTTTGCACTCTACTTTTTGCATTTAATTTTTTTAAATATGTTCCATATAACTATATGTGTTTAATAGTTCCCCATCAATGAAGTGCTGAGTTTTTTCCAGGCTCTTGCTGTGACAAAATAATGTGCATACACCTTTAAACAGAATGAATAGAATTGCTGGATCAAAGGTTATGTGCACTTTAAATTTTGATATATACTTGAATTGTCAAATTACTAAATATTTACTAAATATTTACTATTTTGTTCTTATTGCCTTGTCAATATTAATTATATTTATATAGATACTATGCAACATACTTCTCAGTTGTTTGGTAATAGATTTTTTTAAAAATTGTTTATTTAAGAAGCAGAAAAAGATGGAGAGAGACACAGAGAGAGTCCCATCTGCTTGTTCACTCCTCAAATGCCCACACAGGCCCCTGGCTGAGGCTGAAGTCAGGGTCACAGAATTCAATCCAGGACTCCCACATGGGTGGTTAGGATGCTACTTCCTAAAGTCAGCATTAACAGGAAGCTGGAGCCAGATTTTGAACCCAGATACTCCAATGTGGTACACGGGCACCTTAACCAGTGTCTTAAACACTAGGCTAAGATCATAAATTTTTTTTTTTGACAGGCAGAGTTACACAGTGAGAGAGAGAGAGAAAGAAAGGTCTTCCTTCCATTGGTTCACCCTTTTTATTTTAATGAATTGAATACTCTTCATGAGTCCTTTTATGGCTTGATTCCCTTGTTTTCTAATTTCTTTTTTCCATCTCTTTGTTGCTGAAATGTTATTAAATAATTTTTCAAAAAGAACTCAAATGTTCTTGAAGATTCAAAGGTATGTTTGCCTAATGCTTACATGTTTAATAACAACTTTCAAATAACTGTAATCAAATAACTACAGTGTTCATCAAAGCATTGTAGTATATACAGCATAGCATAATATTTGCATATGAGTAGACAAATAAAAGTTGACACAAAATAGAGACTTCAGAAATAATTTGTTTATGTAAAAATTTAATGATAAATGCAGTATTTCTAGTCATGAAAAAAGAGTTTATTTTATACATATATATATATATATAGTTGGCATAACAGGCTACTCATCTGAAAAAAATTTGTTTATCTTCTATGATATCCAAAAATTAATTCAGATAACTTAAAATCTTAAATGCAAATTTAAAATACACTTCAGGGCAGGCCTTTAGTCTACTGCTTAAGAGGCCGGCGCCACAGCTCAATAGGCTAATCCTCCACCTGCGGCGCCAGCACCCAGGTTCTAGTCCTGGTTGGGGCATCAGATTTTGTCCCGGTTGCCCCTCTTCCAGGCCAGCTCTCTGCTATGGCCTGGGAGTGCAGTGGAGGATGGCCAAAGTCCTTGGGCCCTGCACCCATATGGGATACCAGGAGAAGCACCTGGCTCCTGGCTTTGGATTAGCACAATGCACCGACCACAGCATGCAGCCGCGGTGGCCACTGGAGGGTGAATCAATGGCAAAGGAAGACCTTTCTCTTTGTCTCTCTCTCTCACTGTCCACTCTGCCTGTCAAAAACAACAACAACAACAACAACAACAACAACAACAAAAAACATGCCAATTAAGACATAACTTGTCCCAAATCAAAATAATTCATTCATTATCCCACTCTACTCATGACTGCAGCTTCCTGTTAATGCAGACTCTTAGAGGCAGCAGTGATCGTTCAACCAACTGAGTTCCTGCCACCCACATGAGAGACTTTTATGGAATTTGTGGCTACCAGCTATTGGCCCAGCAAGATGCCATTTTGGGCATCTGAAGCATGAACCAGCAGATGGAAATTCTCTCTCTCTCTCTCTCTCTCTCTCTCCCTCTCTCAAATGTATAAATTAAAATTTTCAAATAACTACATAAAGAAATAACATATAGCATGCAAGAAAATATGGGAGTCAATGAGTATAGCCAGTGGTAAGGAACAAAGACAGAAAACCTAGAATTATAAAATAAAGGTAAACTTTTCAAATGGTTTTTTGCTGCTTGTTTTTTGTATTGTTTTGTTTTAATTTGAGAGGAAGAGAAACAGACAGACAAACACACAGAAAATCTTTCATTTGCTAGTTCACTTCCCAAATGACTGGAAGCCTGGAACTCAATCCAGATGTCCCACATGGGTAGCAGAGTCCTAACTACTTGAGCTACCTCCTGTTGCCTCCCAGGGTGCAATTAGCAGGAAGCTGGAATTAGGAGCAGAGCAAAGGACTTAAATCCAAGCAAATCAGTATGGAATGTAAGGCATCCCAACCAGAATCATAACCATTAGGCAAGATGCCCACCCCTGTATGTTTTATGTATTTAAATTGAAGACTTGATCATTTTGTAGTGATCAAGAGTTCCAGCTGAGGTTTCCAATTGAAGATGGCAAAATAGGGAGAGAGCTTCTGCTCCAGTCTAGGGGAGGATAGTTTAAAAAAAAAGTGGAGAGAGTACAATCTCAGGGAAGTGTTAGGGAAAAACCTGCAGAGAAAATCCAAAGTAAGCAATAGGAATATTTATGGGAAAATAGCAGGGCAAAGTCATTACTTATCAGTAGTCACCTTGAATATAAATGGCCTCAACTTTCCAGTTAAAGGACACAGACTGGCTGAATGGGATAAAAAACAAAACCCATCTATTTGCTTCCTACAAGAAACACATTTCACCAACAAAGATACACACAGACTGAAAGTAAAAGAATGGAAAAAGATATTCCTTGCCAACAGAAACCAAAAAGCAGTTGGAGTAGCCATCCTAATATCAGACAAACTTTAACAAAAACTGTTAAAAGAGACAAACAAGGGCACTATGTAATGATTATGGGATCACTTCAACAGCAAGATGTGATTATTATAAATGTATACGCAACCACTTACAGGCCACATGGCTATTTAAAAAAAATGTTAATGGATCTAAAAGGAGACATATACTTAAATACAATAGTAATGAGGACTTCAATACCTCACTTTCAGCAATGAACAGATAAAACAGACAAAAAAATCAGCAAGGAAACTACAGAGCTAATTGACACTATAGACCAACTGGACCTAACTGATATTTACATAACTTTTCAACCTACAGTTGCAGAATACACATTTTTCTCAGCAGTGTATGGAACTTTCTCTAGGATAGACCACATGCTAGGCCATAAAGCAAGTCTCAGCAAGTTTTAAAAAAAAATCAAAATCATACCATGCATCTTGCCTTACCACAATGGAATGTAGCTGGAAATCAACAACTCAGGAATCTATAGAACATATACAAACACATGGAGGCTGAACAACATGCACCTGAATGAACAGTGGGTCACTGAAGCAATCAAAAGAGAAATAGAAAAAATTCTGGAAATGAAGATGACAAAACAACCTATCAAAACGTATGGATTACAGCAAAAACAGAGTTAACAGGAAAGTTTATAGCAATTGGTATCTACATCAAGAAATTGGAAAGTCACTAAATAAATGAGCTAGCAATGCATTTCAAGGACCTAGAAAAACAACATCAAACCAAACCCAAAACTAGTAGGAGAAAAGAAATAATTTAAATTAGAGAACAAATAAACAAAATTGAAGCCAAAAAACAATACAAAAGATCAGCAAAACGAAGAGGTGTTTTTTTGAAAAAATAAACAAAATTGACACACCAGTGTCCCAACTAACCAAAAAAAAAGAGGGAGAAGACCCAAATCAATAAAACTAGAGATGAAAAAGGAAATATATTAGCAGACACCATAGAAATAAAAAGAATCATCAAAAATTACAACAAAGAACTACATGCCAACAAATTAGGAACCTTGAAGAAATGGATAGATTCCTGGATGCATACAACCTACCTAAATTGAACCATGAAGACACAGAAAACATAAACAGACCAATAACCAAGATGGAAATTGAATCAGTAATAAAGAACCTCCCATCAAAGAAAAGCCCAGGACCAGATGTCTTTACCGCTGAATTGTACCAGACATTTAAAAAAGAACTAACTCCAATTCTTCTCAAACTATTCAAAACAATTGAAAGGGAGAGAATCCTCCCAAATTCTTTCTATAAAGCCAGTATCATCTTAATTCCTAAACCTAAAAAAGATTCAACAAAGAAAGAGCTACATACCAATTTACCTGATGAATATAGATGTAAAAAACCTCAACAACATTCTAGCCAATTGAATCCAACAGCACGTCAGAAAGATCATTCACCAGAACCAAGTGGGATTTTTCCGATATTCATGGATGGTTCAACATTCTCAAATCAATGTGATACATCACATTAACAAACTTAAAAATAAAAACTATATGATTATCTCAATAGGTGCTGAGAAGCATTTGATAAAATACAACACCCTTTCATGATGAAAACTTTAAGCAAATTGGACATAGAAAGAACATTCAAGGCAATTTACAACAAATCCACAACTAGCATCCTATTGAATGGGGAAAAGTTGGAAGTATTCCTACTGAGATCCAAAATCAGACAAGGATGCCTACTCTCACCATTGCTATTCAATTGCTATTTAATATAGTCCTAGAAGTTTTAGCCAGAGCCATTAGGCAAGAAAAAGAAATAAGAGGAATTCAAATTGGGAAAGAGGAAGTCAAATTATCCCTATTTACAGATCACATGATTCTATATATAGGGGATCCAAAAGACTGCACTAAAAGACTATTGGAACTCATAAAAGAGTTTGGTAAAGCAGCAGGATATAAAGCCAATACACAAAAGTCAACAGCATTTGTATACACAGACAATACCAAAGCTGAAATTGAGCTGCTAAGATCAATACCATTCACAATAGCTACAAATAAATCAAATACCTTAGAATAAATTTAACCATGTATGTAAAAGATCTCTACAATGAGAATTGCAAAACATTAAAGAAATAAATAGAAGAAGATACAAAAAAATGGAAAAGTCTTCCATGTTGATGCATTAGAAGTACCAATATTATCAAAATGTCCACACATCCAAAAGCAAGTTATAGATTCAATGCTATACAAATGAAAATACCAAGAGCATTCTTCTCAGATATAGAAAAAAAGATGCTGAAATTCATATGGAAACACAGGAGACCCTGAAAAGAAAAAAGCAATCTTATACAACAAAAACAAAGCTAGAGGCATCACCACACCAGATTTCAAGACATACTACAGGGCAGTTATAATCAAAACAGCCTGGCACTGGTACAAATACAGATGGATAGACCAATGGAACAGAATAGAAATGCCAGAAATTCATCCACACATCTACAATCAACTCATCTTAAGATTTATTTATTTATTCGAAAGGCAGAGCTACAGAAGGACAGAGGCAGATAGAGATAGAGAGGTTGTCCATCTGCTGGTCCACTCCCCAGATGGCCGCAATGGCCAGACTTGCACTGATCTGAAGCCGGGAGCCAGGAGTTTCTTCTGGGTCTCCCATGTAGGTACAGGGGCCCAAGGACTTGGGGCATCTTCTATTGCTTTCCCAGGCCATATCAGAGAGCTGGATCAGAACTGGGGCATCCAGGACTCAAGCCAGCACCTATATGGGATGCTGGCACTGCAGGCGGAAGTCGGCTTTACCCGCTACGCCACAGTGCTTGTCACCCAACTTGTCTTTGACAAAGGAGCTAAAATCAATTCCTGGAGCCAGCACAGTCTCTTCAACAAATGGTGCTGGGAAAACTGAATCTTCACATACACAAGTATGAAACAAGACCCTACCTTACACCTCGCACAAAAATCCACTCAAAATGGATTGGAGATCTAAATCTGCAATGTGATACCGTCAAGTTATTAGAGAACATTGAGGAAATCCTGCAATACATTGGCATAGGCAGACTTCTCGGAAAAGACCCCAGAGACACAAAATCAAAGCCTAAATTGACAAAAGGGATTGCATCAAATTGAGAAGCTTCTGCACTGCAAAAGAAATGCTCAGCAAAGTTAAGAGGCAACAAACAGAGTGGGAAAATTATTTGCAAACTATGCAACCAATAAGGGATTAATAACCAGAATATATAAAGAAATCAAGAAACTCAACAACAACAAAACAAACTACCCAGTTAAGAAGTGGACAAAAGACTTAAATAGGCATTTTTCAAAAGAGGAAATAAAATGGCCAACAGACTCATGAAAATATGCTCAGGATAATCAGGCATCAGGGAAATGCAAATCAAAACCACAATGAGGTTTCACCTCACCACTGTTAGAATGGCTATCATACAGAAATCAACAAACAACAAATGCTGGAAAGGATGTGGTGGAAAGGTACCCTAATCCACTGTTGGTAGGAATGTAAACTGGTACAGCCACTGTAGAATACTGTATAGAGATACCTCAGGAATCTGAATTTAGACTTACCATATGACCCAACCATTGCACTCCTGGGAATGTACCCAAGAAAATGAAATCAACATTTGAAAGAAATATCTGCACCTTCATGTTTATTGCAGCTCAATTCACAATAGCTAAGATAAAGAATCAACCCAAATGCCCATCACCTGAAGATGGGATAAAGAAATTATGGGGTATGTATGCTATGAAATACTACATAGCAGTAAAAAAAAAATGAAATCCTGTCATTGGCAACAAAATGAATGAACCTAGAAAACATCATACTTAATGAAATAAGCCAATCCCAGAAGGACAAATACCATATGTTCTCCGTGATCTGTGATAACTAATCGAGCACCTAAAAGATAATCTATAGAAGTGAACTTAACAGTTCAAGATACAATGACTCTGAACAGCCCTTGTCTCGATTATTGAGGAAAAGATTTTTATATAATTTGTTGAAATTTTATTTAGTATAGAGTTAGTTGTATGTGTATAAAGTTAATTGAAAAAAATCTTAGTGAAAAATAAGAATGGGAATAGGATAAGGAAGAAAAGGAGTGGGAGTGTAAGTGGGAGGATGGGTATGGTGGGAAGAATCATTATATTTCTAAAGTTGTATTTATGAAATACATTGAGTTTGTATTCCTTAAATAAAATGTTTCTGGGGAAAATAAATAAATAAGAAATATATTGAAGACTTATATTTAGCAAAAGTTAGCATAAATAATAGAGCTGTGAAACTTTGTGGAGCCAGCGCTGTTGCATAAAGGATAAAGCCGGCACCTACAGTACCGGCATCCCATATAAGCACCTGTTGGAGTCCTGGCTGCCCCAGTTCTGATCCACTCTCTGCTATGACCTGCGAAAGCAGTAGAAAGATGGCCCAAGTCCTTAGGCCTCTGCAGCCACATGGGAGACCTGGAAAAAGTTCCTGACTCTTGGCTTCCGATTGGCTCAGCTCTGGCCATTGTGGCCAATTGGGAAATGAACCAACAGATAGAAGACCGCTTTCTCTCTCTGCCTCTTCTCACTCTGTGTAACTCTGCCCTTGAAATAAACAAATAAATCTTAACAAAAAAAAAAACCTATTTGCAATGCATAAAAACAAGGACTAATATTTATATGTTATAGAAGAAACACAACTAAAATGAGAAAATAAAGGATATGTGTAGGAAATCACAGAGAAGCAAATCTAAGTTATCAACAAGAGTTAAAAATTATGCAAATCTGGAAGACTTCCCTTTCTCTCTCTGTGCCTCTCCTCTCTCTGTGTAACTCTGACTTTCAAATAAATAAATAAATCTTTTTTAAAAAATATGCAAATCACTACTGTACAGAAGATGTAAATTAAAGGATAATACAATAACAGTTTATACTCCCAAAACTGAAAATTTTAAGAAAAGTTATGCTTTTAAATACATATAAAACTACCATAATTTTTAGATTTATTTATTTATTTATTATTTGAATGGCAGAGCTACAGAGAGGAGAGACAGAGAGAAGTCTTCTATCTGCTAGTTCATTCCTCCAAATGGTCATAGCCAGGGTTAGACCAGGCCAAAACCAAGAGCCTGGAATTCCATTTAGGTCTCCAACAAGAGTAGCAAGGACCCATGCACTTGGGCCATCTTTCACTGCTTTCCCAGGCTCATTAGCAGGAGAGCTGGACTGGAAGTGGAACAGTCAGGACTCAATTCAGAGCTTATATGGGATGTAGCGAATCAGAAAATGAAAGTCTCCCTCTCTCTCTCTCTCTCTCTCTCTCCATCTCTCTCTCTCTCTCTCTCTCTCTCTCTCTCTCTCTCTCTCTCTCTCAGCTTTTAACATAAATAAATAAGAAATATGAAATAAAACAGTAAAGAGATGACTTCAAGTGAGCGTATATATTGCCTTACAGTATCAGTGTTGGTAAGATTTATAGGAAAATAGACACTAATACATAGGTGGTAGGAGTATAAACTAATATAGCCTTTGACACAACAACATAACTGAAAAGTCTCTGGTGTAAAAAACAAACCAAAGATACACACAAAAATGTAGCTGTAAAGACATTTACAGATTTATTTATTTATTTATTTGAAAGGTAGAGTTACAACGAGAAAGAGAAAGATCATCCATCTGCTGGCTCACTACCTACGTGGCCTCAACACCCAGAGCTGAGCCCATCTGAAGCCAGGAACCAGGAGTTTCTTCAGAGTCTCCCATATGGGTGCAGGATCCCAAGCACTTGGGCTATCTTCTGCTGCTTTCTCAGACTATTATCAGAGAGCTGGATCAGAAGTGGAGCAGCCAGGACCCAAATGCCCTTATGGGATGCTGGCATCACAGGTGGTACCTGTGATGTACCTGCTACACCACAATGCCAGCTCCTAAGGACATTTATTAAAGCATCATGAGGATACTTCAAAAGGTTCATGGAACATAGATTTTAAAATAAGCTTATTTTGGGGCTGGTGCTGTGGTGTAGCGAGTAAAGCCACCACCTGCAACACCAGCATCCCATATGAGTGCAAATTCAAGTCCGGGTTACTCCACTTCTGATCCAGCTTTCTGCTAATGGCCTGGTAAAGCAGTGGAAAATGGCCAAAGTCCTTGGGTCCCTGCACTCATGTGGATGGCTTGGAAGAAGCTTCTGGCTTTGGCCTAGCCCAGACTCAAGCGTTGTGGCAATCTGGGGAGTGAACGAGAGGATGGAAGATCTCTCTCTCTGTCTGTCTGTCTGTCTCTCTCTCTCTGTAACTCTTTCAGATAAATAAATAAATCTTTAAAAATAAAATAAAAGTTTGTTTTTGTGCAAAAAATTTTTGAAATCCATATAAGGGGTCTTCAAAATATTCATAAGAAATGCAAATTACGAAAACACCAGGCATGATTTGAACTTTTTGCACCAAAATAATCTTATCTTTTACTTCCGGTTTTCCATGAACTTTTTGAAGTTCCTTCATATGTATTTGTCATGAGAAAAAATGTTAACAATATTAAAATTAACAATAAAAATTTCAGGGGACGGTGTTATGGTATAGCAGGTAAAGCTGCCGCATGTGACACCAGCATCCCATACGGGCACTGGTTTGAGTCCCAGCTACTCCACTTCTGATCCAGCTCTCTAATGGCCTGGGAAAGCATCACAGCCTCTGCACTCAACAGGAGACCTGGGAGAAGCTCCTGGCCCCTGGCTTCCGATGGGCCCAGCCCCAGCCCTTGTGGCCGTCCTGGGGAGTGAACTAATAGAGAGAAGACCTCTCTCTCTTTCTCTCTCTATCACTCTCTGTAACTCTGACTTTCAAATAAATAAATAAATGTTTAAAAAACAATAAAAATTATTTTAAAAGTTAGCTTTACTGTATAATAGAGGATAATGCAGTCAGTAAATACTGTGAATAGATCTTTGTTTATTGACATAGAGATTTTAATCACATGATGTTGAATAAATGAAACATATTTCCAAACATCAGTATCTACACAAACCTTTGTGAAGATCTTGAAGAACGTTATTATTAACTAGCCATTTTTTTTAACATACTCATGATTGTCCTTTTTTTTAAGACTTATTCATTTATTTGAAAGACAGAGTTATGGAGAAGCAGAGGCAGAGAGAGAGAAAGTCTTCTGTCCACTGGTTCAATCCCCAAATGGCCACAACAGCCGGAGCTGCACTGATCCAAAGCCAGTGCCAGGAGCTTCTTCTGGGTCTCTCATGCAGGTGCAGGGACTCAAGGACTTCGGCCCTCTTCCACTGCTTTCCCAGGCCATAGCAGAGAGTTAGGTCAGAAGTGGAGCAGCTGAGACTTGAAATGGCGCTCATCTGGGATGCTGGCACTGCAGGAAGCAGCTTTACCTGCTACACCACAGTGCTGGCCCCATGATTGTCTTAATTTACAATCAGTGATTATCCCCGGATACTGAGAATTTAAGGAATTTTGTTTTTATTTTCTTCATTTTACTTTTCTGAAAATAAAATTTTTTTATTTATTTATTTGGGTGCTAGAGTTATAGACAGAGAGAGGGAAAGATAGAGATAGCAATCTTCCACCCGCTGGTCAATCCCCGGCGGGCTGCATTGGCCAGGCATGGGCCAGGCAGAAGCCAGGAGCCAGGAGCTTCATCAGGTCTCCCACATGGGTGCAGGGGCCCAAGTATTTCAGCCATCTTCTGCTGCTGTTACCAGGCCATTAGCAGAGAGCTGGATCTGGAGAGGAGCAGCCAGGACATAAACTGGTACCCATATGCGATGCTGATGTTGCAGGTGGCGACTTTACTAGCTTTGCCACAATACTGGCCCCAAACTATCGGAATTTCTTATGACACCCTTGTTTCATTTTCACAAAAACATTAAAACTATCCTTATTTCAAAACAGTATGAACTAAATGGTTCCCATATGGTAAACATGCATGTATATAGTTACAGAAAAAAAAGGAGACAAGGAAGATATAATTTTTTTAAAAAAGGATTAATTTATTTGAGAAGCAGAGTTATAGACAAAGATAGAAAAAAAGAGTCTTCCATCCACTGGTTCACTCCTCTAAATGGCCAGAATGGCTGGAGCTGGGCTGATCCAAAGCCAGGAGCCAGGAACTTCTTCTGGGTCTCCCATGTGGGTACAGGGTCCCAAGGACTTGGGCCATCTTCTACTGCTTTCCCTGGCCATTAGCAGAGAGCTGAATTGGAAAAGGAGCATCTAGTACCCAAACCAGTGCCCATATGAGATGCTGGCTCTGTAGTTGGAGGCTTAACCCACAACACCACAGTACAGGCCCCAGAAGATATAATTTTAAATGTTAAGCATGGTTTCTTTTTTAAAAAGATTTATTTTATTTATTTGAAAGACAGAGTTACAGAGAGAGGTAGAGTCAGAGAGAGACGTCTTCCATCCACTGGTTCACTCCCCAATTGGCTGCAACGGCCAGAGCTGTGCAGATCTGAAACCAGGAGCCATGAACCTCCTCCAGGTCTCCCACATGGGTGCAGGGGCCCAAGGACTTGGGCCACCTTCTGCTGCTATCCCAGGCCACAGTGAGAGCTGGATCGGAAGAAGAGCAGCCGGCACTAGAACCAGCGCCCTTGTGGGATGCCAGCACTTCAGCTAGGGCATAAACCCGCTGCGCCACAGTGCCGGCTCCAAGCATGGTTTCTTTACTTAACAGGATTTTAAGTGTGGGAGTAATTTGCAGTCTTCTACAATGAACGTATATTTTTATAGGAAGGAAAATTATTATTGTTATTAAAAGAAAATCCATTGTTGGACATATTCTGCTTCTCCATTAATTAGGCAAATTTGCCTGGAAAATTTACATTCCTTTGAAAATGGAAGACACAGGATTGGATGGTTGCTAAAAATCCCTTCTGGTTCTCATATTGTATATTTTAAATAAAGCCATGCTATACACTTTCAGATTGAAGTCTTATGTGAAAATTAAAAATGATCTTTATAGGTCCCAACAGGAGAAGGTTGGTACTCTTCACCAACTATTTTATCCAAAATATTATGCCACCAAATTGAAAATTCTCTGAAAATAGCTCTGAGTGAAATATATGAGGCAGGAAGGAATGGGTGGGGTGGAGAGAAAGGGAGTGTATGTTGTGAGTCTGGGTTCCCAGAGAAACCTAAACACTGTAGCCCGCGTTCAGTCACCAAAATGGAAACATCTGATATTCAGAGCACTCAGCCGGTGTCTCATCCGGCTGCCTCTAGAAGCCAGAGTGCTCCATGTATGCTGGACAACTTATTTCTTGCTGCACTTCTGTGAATTTATGTGGCATTTCAAGGAAAGAGTAAGAGCAAAGTGCTGGGGCAGAGGCACGGGGCAGCCAGCTGAGCTCAGGATGCAGTTCCCCACCAGGCTGCAGACTACCAGAACCGTGGGAAGCTCGCGTCTCTCTGTCTCTGGGTGAAGCAACAGCTCTGTGGCTGTCCTGTTTCTACAGAGTAATTATGGGACTGCTAGGCCTTCTGTTGTGGGGTCTCCCCTACCAATTCCTCTGGGAAATGCCTGAGCATGACATGAGGAGCAGGGTCGGTGACGGAACTGTGTACCCTTGATTTATCTGAATTTCAGCTTCTCTTCCGTGTTTCTATGCACCTATACAGAAATATGCACATACTCATACAGAACTCCCTAACATTCTACATAGTTTGCGTGCTCAGCCTTTAGTGAAAGAAATGTAACTCAGTTATAAGTGGAAACAGGCTGGAGAAATCCTTATAATTTTACAACAAATGAAGTGGATCATTATGAACTGAACCTCCAAGAGTATTTTAATGACACCTAAATTTTCTAGCACTGAATAAACTATAGTCATCTCATGTGAGTGTAAATGAAGATAATATCTGTAAACATCTTAGGAAAACTAATTTAATTTTAATGCTTTTAAAGTGTTTAAATTTTCCTTACAATTTAAGACTACAAGAAAGGCACACAATGCTTTCATAGATATAAAACCATCTAATCAATATTCAGGTTCATTACCATATTAGTAGAACCTGGAAATACCACAGGCATGTAAACTAGGTAATTGGCTACGAATTTACACACTTTAACTCTAGAGACTTGATTAAAATGGAAATGAAACCCTTAGACTTTGTAAATTGACTCCACTTTAGTCCTGCATACTACAGAGAAAAACTTGAAGGCAGCAGGGGAAAGCGGCAACCGCTATTTACTAGGTCTGAAAAAGGCACAGGGCCACACTCTGCCTTGACCAACGGCAGAGCTGCAGGTGCACTTGACAGATGCTTCCTGTGGGCTCCCAGATGTCATTGCGGAGTTAGCTTTCTTACCTGTTGCCCTCATCTCGGCTGCCTCTTCCAACCTCATGGTTGGCAGGTGACCTAAGGAGGACAGCACAAGCACAGTTGAGAATAAGAATGGCACATCAGGGAATCTGGCCATCACCTTATCCTCTGCAACTTTGCAGGATCCCCCAGGGGCTCCTAACTTGCAAGTCAAGGAATTTTGCTGCAGTCATACTTTTCACCCAAACCCTCATTCTGATGAAGTTAAAGGTAGTGCACAGGAAGGAGAAGGCTGGCCTCTCCATTATTATTCCTTTTCCCACCCTCTGAGGGGCACGAAAGAAAAGAGAGTTTTATATTTACTATCACCATGTATGCATAATGGAAGAAATTAAACCCTACAGCAACTGAAGATTTTGTGTCCCTATATTTCCACCAACTCAGTTCAGATCCTATCTTATCTAGGACAAAAAGAAAATTTATTCTCGTTTATAATCAAATAACTAGGAATTTTGCAATAAATAAAAACAATGCATAAAATAAATTGGTGGTATGCATATTAGTATGCCAATCAGTAAGCCATAACCACTGACGTGAATCTCTTGTTTTAAAAGGTGCAATGGTTCAGGGTTGATGACTCAAGGCTCTGTCAGCTCAGAACCTTAAGAAAACCGCTGTGGCTCGCTTAGCTAATCCTCTGCCTGCGGGGCCAGCACCCCGGGTTCTAATCCCGGTTGAGGCGTCGAGTACTAGTTCAGGTTGCTCCTTTTCAGTCCAGCTCTCTGCTGTGGCCCAGGAGGACAGTGGAGGATGGCTCAAGTGCTTGGGTCCCTGCACCCGCGTGGGAGACCAGGAGGAAGCTCCTGGCTTCAGATCGGTGTAGCTGCCATTTGGGGAGTGAACCAACTGAAGAAAGACCTTTCTCACTCTCTCTCTCTCTCTTTCTCACTGTCTAACTCTGCCTGGCCAAAAAAAAAAAAAAAAAAAACCTTAAGAAAACCTAGCTTTCAAGTCACGAGCAGAGAAAAAAGATGATATAATCAAAAAGAAGCAATGATGAGCTAGTGAGATAATAGGCATTATTTTTTCAAAACCTTCAATAATGAATCATCTTTTAATTATTTTATTGTTCTTTCTATTCTCACTACATATAATAAAAAACAAAAGTATTCATCAAAAAATCAATCAATACGTAAAAAGGTACACAGTGGCTTGAAATTTATTATGATTTTTGCTTTGCATATTCTATCTGAAAATGTTTCCTTAGTTATGATCACCACCCTAAGTCATCTAACAGACATATTAGAAAATATCTAGTGAGTGTAAAGTTTGAATCTATAACAAGCTTATTTCTTCAAGAATGTGACTATCACGTACATCTTGACAAAACTTTATACTTTGAAAAGTACAAAGGCAAAAAATTCCAAATTACTCTAAATAAAACACAAAAAAGACACTGTCATTTCATGCCACAATCACACTCCAAACCCCTGCCATACCCAGAGATGGACAACTGAAAGCAATAAGAATGGAAGTAACCAAATGACTCACGTTGTATAAGGATATTAAGATAACAGTAATCTGCTGATATTGAAAAGAGGATACATTTTGTGTAGATCCTAGAAAAACATTTTAATTAAGAATAATTCACTAGCAGATGAATTTGCCTGGTGAAGTAATTACAACAGAGGCCTTATTCATCCCAATCTAGAAAGAATATTTCAATTATTTTGAAAATGTTTAAAGTAGATATTATTTTATCTTAATATTTTCTGTGTCCATATAATCATTTTGTTACACAAATTTTCATTTACTTTCTATTTAAAAACCAGAAAGACTTTACCCTATATTAATTCTTCTTGTTTGACCACATCTGTTCACAATACTTGAACAATGCATCTTTTAATGTTCTTTAGCTCATAATTAATGAGGAAAAAATTTTTAAATCTTATAAATACAAAAGTCATATGTTACAAAGGAATGCATTGATCTAATAGTATTTCCATGACTATGTGAATGACTCATGGATTTAGCAGAAAGAAAAATTTAAAGCACATACGAATATCTGCAAATAACAACAGAGCAACACAAATGTATTTATTTAACTGAGACACTTGGATAGAAATTGAAAGACTTGGGACTATGCAGAAAATTTACCTTTTAAAAAAACTTTCATATGTGTAATTGACTTCGTGAGAACCAGAACTGCCGTATTTTTATAAAAAGCAAAGTGCAGAGTCTCATTTTACTTATGCAGAAAGAATAATGCATTCTTCCTCATCTGATTGTATTGGTGCATCATTTTAAATATTTATACAGGGAAAGCAAAACCTAAACACGTTTACTTTGAGAGTCTCTCTGACCTCTGACATAATACCATTCTTTGACTTACAATTATTGATTCCAAAAGCATATACATTCATTTAAAAGATATGTCCTAATAAATCTAAATCAATTATCCTTAAGAACTAAGGATTAATCTTAAGCTTTCTAGATTAACATTTACCTTCCACGTTAAATAAGCCTAAAAATGCATAGCGATATATATATATATAAATTTCTTCCACTGTCATTTAAAATGTTGCTGATTTCTTTTATTCATAGAAAATAGTAACTGATAGTTATAGTTAAATAAACAGACCATTTCTAATGCCTCTAAATCTAACATTGAAAATTGCAAAGTTCCCGGTTGCCCCTCTTCCAGGCCAGCCCTCTGCTGTGGCCCGGGAGTGCAGTGGAGGATGGCCCAGGTGCTTGGGCCCTGCACCCCATGGGAGACCAGGAAAAGCACCTAGTACCTGGCTCCTGCCATCGGATGAGCGCGGTGCGCCGGCCGCAGCGCGCCGGCCGCGGCGGCCATTGGAGGGTGAACCAACGGCAAAGGAAGACCTTTCTCCCTGTCTCTCTCTCTCACTGTCCACTCTGCCTGTCAAAAAAAAAAAAGAAAAAAAGAAAAAAAAAAGAAAATTGCAAAGTTCTAGGGGCCAGCGCTGTGGTGCAGTGTGTTAATGCCCTGGCCTGAAGTGCTGGCATCCCATATGGGCACCAGTTCAAGACTTAGCTGCTCCACTTCCAATCCAGCTCTTTGCTATGGTCTGGAAAGCAGTAGAAGATGGCCCAAGTCCTTGGGACCCTGTACCCACGTGGAAAACCCAGTGGAGGCTCCTGGCTCCTGGCTCCTGGCTTCAGATCGACACAGCTCTGGCTGTTGTGGCCAATTGGGGAGTGAACCATCAAATGGAAGACCTCTCTCTCTCTCTCCACCTCTCCTTTCTCTGTGTAACTCTTTTAAATAAATAAATACTCTTAAAAAGAAAATAGCAAAGTTCTAACCCTGATCCTAAATAAAAATACTATTGTGAACATATTTCCAAAATCTGTATTCTATATTATGAACCCAACAAAGAACATAAAGTTGCCATTTAGTAACTGGAAAACAAAACATCATATATTTTGATTTTGCCAATGAGTTCCCAACATTCTGATTTCAGATTATAAATAGGTGGCATTCTCAATTATTACTGAGTCACAAAAGAGTGGCAAATATTCAAAACTGAATGCTTTTAATCCTTTGGAAACAATATGACGCCTGACATAAATGGCCTTTGCTCCACTTAACATTTAATCAAGTAGTTAATATTAAAACTGGAGACAGAAAGAAGTGTTGAAAGCAGTTACTTGTATATTGAGATTTGCAGAAAAACTACATGTGGTTTCCATTGTTCCATAGCCAACATTTTGGAATTTCTTACAGAACGATATATTTACATTTCTCAAAACTGAAAATGTCTGCCTTCTTATTGAAGTTTACCATATGTCAAAACACTTCAAAAGCTAAGTATTTTATATAAAGAGAGAGAAATTGACTAACCTATAATGTATATAAGATTAACCAACAGAAATTTAGGAACGTCAAAAACAGTGTTCTGGCTGTCAGTTAATTAATACTTGAGAAATCCTTTGAAAAATCATAACCAATGTTTTAATGTATGTGACTCTACCAAATATGTCAATTATGTTTTTAGACAGTTTGTTAATTCAGTAACGTAAGTGGAAAAGTTAGTAAAATATCATTACATTTGAACTAACGTAATGGTACTCAATACAAGATTTTCTTATTTGTTCAATTAATTCTATCAGTAAACACAATGGGTTAAGGCCTAAATCATAAAAAATACATTTTAATGGAATCTTCTTGGATTTACTTCAAAAAGTAATTATAAGTCAAAATTTCTCAGTTTACATGCACAGAAATTACACCCCAAACCTTTGAAAACAAATGTTAGTAAGTGTAGTTTGCTTATATCAATGAGGTGGCAAAAGCATCTATCCAAAGGCTACAAGAGTCAACTTACTGCACAAGCACAGACACTTTGCTGTTCTATAGGCATGCTGTTGCAAGCACAATATCCATTTAACATACAGTGAAGATGGAGAGCAGTAAAATGCACCCCCCCAAAAAATGCTAATCACAAATTCACAGGTAAATGAATACTTCATACCTCAAAACACACCAATCAGCAAATCTGAATAACATCTCTCCCAGAATACGAACAAAAATGACTACCAGACTTTATTACTTGCATGGGTTAACTCATAGCAACTGAAAAGGTTACCTAAAGATCTAATCCGAGTGAACCTAGAATCACAAAGTGTAACCATCAGAAGAATAATTGTTTCAAATGCCTAAGTAATACACATTTTATCAAGAGTTGGCATATACTAGTTGAGAGGGGAAATTCTAAAAGGTGACAGAATCAAGGGCAATAATAATGGAAGCTTATAAAACACATTCCATAGTTGATCGAGTACTTGACTTCTGAGGAAGCCATAAAGTTATCAGGGAAGGAGAGCAGATGTTACACATTGGGACTTAGTAAAGCATTTCATGTGCTGCCTCATGAAAACTGACTTGAAAAATTAGTTCAGAGTGGCTTGGATATCATCAGTGTCACATGGACAGAAAGCTGCTTGCACATCAGAAAACTAAAGACAAATGTCCATCTAGCCATTTAAGGCAAAGAGCAGCCACTGGAATTGGTGTCAAATGTGATCTCAGTTATCGGTATTACAAATAGTTTTTAAGTAAATTCTTTTAGTAGAAATTTTAAATGCTGCTGCATTGGGAGAGATGCTTACAAAGGAGAATTGAAAATGACAGAGGTACAAAGAGAAGAGTTAAATACATAGGAAATAATGTGAAGTTTAGCTTGTAAAAATTCACTCCAGAAAATAGGACGTGACTGTAAAAGAATAATTCTGATTTTTAAAACATAATACCAGAACTTACAGATTCAAGTTAACTTTGTCCTTTAAAAATAGTCACCCTGAGAAATCAAACACTTAGTCCAGCAAAATTGTCATTGTTCAAAGTATTTTGGGGAATTCATCTTTGAAGTTGCCTTAAGCAAATCAGTGCCAGTAAACTTTAGTGTTCTTTATGAGCTGTGTAAGAAAATGTGTCTTATCACAGCCATGCTTAATTTTTCCCCCTCACTTGATTTGTAATAAAAATTATATTCCCCAGTTTCTTCTTTAGACAATGCGAAACAGCCTTTGGCTAGCTCCAAACACTAAAGCCACCCTAAGAGACCTTAGCTTTCCTACCACTAAAATTATCCAATAGAGCACACATAGATACATTCTTGTCAGTCTTCATTTCTGCAACACCGATGGATGCCTACTGTGTGTCTGACCCTACTATAAAACTTTGCAGATGCTGCAAAACCAGATAAAGTGATCCTTGGCCAAAAACACACACATTCTGGTTGGAGGAGGCAAGCACAAAAAATACACTCTAGTTTAATGAAGCGCTAAGTGGGTAAAGGAAAGAACTTCAACAAGTTCATGGAAAATGAAAAAAAAGATAAGTTTGGGGCAGGTATTTCTTTTAGCAATTAAGATGCCACTTTAGACACCTGCAACTCATACAAGTGCCTGGGCTCCTGAGTGCAGCTTGCTGATAATGTACACCCTGGGAGGCATCTGGCAATGGCTCAAGTATTTAAGTTCCTGCCACCCATGATGGAGACCCAGATGGCTTTCCAGGGTCCTGGCTTCAGCTTGGCTCAGCCTTGGATACTGTGGGCATTTGGGCAATGAACTAATGGATGGAAAATCTATTTTTCCTTCTTCATTCCTTTCTTAAAGATTTATTTTTTTTATTTGAAAGGCAGAGTGAGAGAGAGAGAGAGAGAGAGAGAGAGAGAGAGAGAGGGTCTTCCATCCACTGGTTCACTTTGCAGATGGCCGCAATGGCTGGAGCTGTGCCAATCCGAAACCAGGAGCCTGGAGCCTCTTCCAGGTCTCCCACGCAGGTGCAGGGGCCCAAGGACTTGGGCCATCTTCTCTGCTTTCCCAGGTCATAGCAGAGATCTGGATCAGAAATGGAGAAGTCGGGCTCGAACTGGTGCCCATATGGGATGCCGGCACTGCAGGCAGAGGCTTTACCCACTATGACACAATGCTAGCACCTTCTTTCTTCCTCTCTTCCTTCCTTCTTCCCTCCCTTCCTGCCTCCCTCCTTCTTTCCTTCCTTCTTTCTTTCTTTCCTTCTTTCCTTCCTTCCTTCCTTCCTTCCTTCCTTCCTTCCTTCCTTCCCTCCTTCCTTCCTTCCTGCTTTCTTTCCTTCCTTCCTGCTTTCCTTCCTTCCTCCCTCCCTCCCTCTCTTCCTCCCTCTCTCTCTCTCTCTCATCCTTCCTTCAAATAAAATAAATCAATATGGCCGGCGCCGTGGCTCAACAGGCTAATCCTCCGCCTTGCGGCGCCGGCACACCGGGTTCTAGTCCCGGTCGGGGCGCCGGATTCTGTCCCGGTTGCCCCTCTTCCAGGCCAGCCCTCTGCTGTGGCCCGGGAGTGCAGTGGAGGATGGCCCAAGTGCTTGGGCCCTGCACCCCATGGGAGAGCAGGAAAAACACCTAGCACCTGGCTCCTGCCATCGGATGAGCGCGGTGCGCCGGCCGCAGCGCGCCGTCCGCGGCAGCCATTGGAGGGTGAACCAACGGCAAAAGGAAGACCTTTCTCTCTGTCTCTCTCTCTCTCACTGTCCACTCTGCCTGTCAAAAATAAATAAATAAATAAATATGTAAATAAATTAATTAAATTAATTAACTTTAAAAGATGCATTTATTTTAGAGAAAAAAAACTTCTTTCAATCCATGAATAGTTTTCTTCATAATGCCCACATACTATGAACTTCTTGAAGATCTCTCACATGGTCCACATTCTATGACAGCCCAAAGGAGATGCAGACGACTCAACCTGACAATGGCTAGGAATCATGTGCCAAAGTATTGAGATCTTCATTGAGGAATGCAGATGTTCTAGGAGAATCCAGGAAAGGACATTCCTGCAGAAACAGAAATTTGACAAAAGGACAGCACCTAGGACCTGAACACAGCTCCCACCAGGAGCAGAGAGTAGGTGCATTTCCTAGATGCACGCCCCAGTGGAGCAGCCACAGCAAATGAGGCAGGGGAAGCAACAGTACAGAATCAAACATCGTAGTAAAGACTTTGACCTTAATTGTTTCAGCAGTTTGGAACACCTGAAAAACAAGCTAGGGAGTCATACAATGTGCATAAAAGCTGTGATTTTTTAGGAAAGCAATTTGAGGAGGGAGAGATTGGAACTGTGAAGAGTGGTTAGAGTTTTTACATCCCAAGGTTAATCAGAGTTTAGCCACTACCACTACACCCCAAATCACTCCTATTAAGATCACTGCTCGGAATCAACACTGAAGTACAGTGGGTTAAGAACCAGCATCTCATATGGGTATTGGTTCGAGTCCTGGCTGCTCCACATTTGATCCAGCTCCCTGAAAATGTGCCTGGGAAAGCAGTGGAATGTGGCCCAAGTCCTTGGGCCCCTGCACCCATGTAAGACACCCAGAAGAAGCCCCTGGCTCCTTCCTTCCTGGCCCAGCCCTGACCCAGCCCTGACCATTGCAGGCATTTGGGGAGTGAACCAGAGGATGCAAAAGTTCTCTCTCTCTCTCTCTGTGTGTGTGTGGGGGTGGGGGGTGGGGGGGGGGTGTGACTCTTTCGAATAAATCTGAACAAGAACCTAGATCCCGGCAGCCCAGTAGCCCTGTGCAGCGGGAGTTATTCACAGCCACTTTTCAGTCCTCACTGCCCCTCCCTCGACACACTTCCACACTTGGCTTCCAGGACACCCTGCTCCCTTGGTTTTCCTCCTGCCTTGTTGGTTATCCCTGCCTTGTCTCTTTTTAACTTACTTCCCCTCTACTCACTTCCACTTTCTTCCTAACCTCTTGTCATGGAAGACTCCAGGGCTCAGGCCTTGATCCTCTTCTCTTGTTTTTTGAGTTGATTATACCAGCCTCACAGCATTAAGTACCTTCTAAATAAACCTGGAAATAATACATAAATCCATCAATGTGAACAGTCAATGCATAAATTGATACATGCACTTGGTGGAAACTTAGATGGCAGTCACATGAATTTCAGAGACTTGCAATTATATACTTGACTTTTATCAGGTAAGAACAAAAAGGTAAAGGTAGGTCAAGATATGTGATTTGTAACTACATAGAGAAAGACATGAAAACTGAAAGGAATGGATGGTAACAGAAAAGGTTTAGCTTTGATTATATTACAAGGGTTTAGTAAAGGATTTAGATAAAGTTTAAAAGAAGGCAAAAGGGGAAAAGAAGAGAACAAAGATTCTGAATATATTTAAAAAGATAAACATCTTTGTTATATATTATTATAATAATGAATACTAAGATATATTTTAAAAAGAAAGAAGCCTTAGCACTGCCAAGTCTTTATAAAATGGAGATTAGGTCTTAGTGCCTTTCGTGAATGCACTGCCCGGGAGGAGGTCTCTCATATCACAGGCACTGCCCACCTCTCCTTGACCAGCCTTTTCTTCCTTCCTATCTCTCATTGTCAGTGCCAAGATTGTGGTAGGTGCTCAAATGATGATTGAATAATTTGAAACTTAATTAACTATAATTAGCATTCTCTCTTTAAAGAACATTTAAGTAATGATTTAGTTTTAGATTTTAAAAGTTACACTTGGGGGGCTGGCACTGTGGCATAGCAGGTAAAGCCTCTGCCTGCAGTACCGGCATCCCATATGGGCACCAGTTTGAGTCCCAGCTGCCCCACTTCCAATCCAGCTCTCTGCTATGGCCTGGGAAAGCAGTAGAAGATGGCCCAAGTCCTTGGGCCCCTGTACATGGGTGGGAGACCTAGAAGAAGCTCCTCGCTCCTGGCTTCAGATTGGCACAGCTCCAGCCGTTGTGACTTCTCCTTCTCTCTGTGTGTAACTCTTTCATATAAGTCTTTAAAAAAAAAAAGTTACACTTGGGGCAAGTGTTTGGAGCAGTAGTTAAGATGCAGCTTGTGACATGCATGTCCCATATCAGAGTACCTGGCTTTGCTTCCAGTCCAGTTTCCTGCTTATGTGCACCCTAGCTGACAGCAGGTAATGCCTCTGGTAAGTGGATTCTTGTTGCCCAAGTGGGAAAATCAGACTGATTTCTGGGATCCTGGCTTCAACCTGGCCCAGCCCTGGTGTTCGGGGAGTGAATCAGTGGGTGACAGATCTCTCTTTGTCTCTATCTCCTGTCTGTTTCTTTGTCTTTCAAAAAAAATGATCATACTATGAGAAATTAGTATGTTCTGTGAAGCCAGCAAATGCATCCCAAAGCATTCCAGAGGTTAATTATTCTTTACTAAAGGAGCTTTTATAGTGTATCATATTTGTCTATCACAGGGTTTGGTGAGTAGGAGTCTCCAAGGTTTAGTACACAAATCGTCCCACTTTCTTTATTCCTTATTCTTTTTTTTAAGATTTATGTATTTATTTGAAAGTCAGAGTTACACAGAGAGAGGAGAGGCAGAGAGAGAGGCATTCCTTCCGCTGACTCACTCCCCAATTGGCCGCAATGGCTGGAACTATGCCGATCCAAAGCCAGGAGCCAGGAGCTGCTTCTGGTTTCCCATGTGGGTGCAGGGCCCAAGGACTTGGGCCATCTTTTACTGTTTTCCCAGGCCATAGCAGAGAGCTGGATTAGAAGAGGAGCAGCCAGGATTAGAACCAGTATCCATATGGGATGCCGGCACTTCAGGCCAGGGCATTAACCCACTGCACTACAGTACCAGCCACTATTTCTTATTCTTTCTGTACTTACAACTTGTCCTGTCTGTCATCAGCATCCTAGGTTAACCATACCCTTCACTCGCTTTCAATCACCACTGCCTCCAACAATATCAGACTTCAAGAAGAGATCACAAAATGTTGGTGTGACAGATAAAAGTGGAAAGGGAGGAAGAGTCCAAACCCCATAGAAGGCATTTGATGAACACCTGTGTAGTGGATGAATAGAGAAGTTACGTGCAGGTAAGCTTTTAGAATGGGTAACTTGGAAGAGAGGAGGACAGAAAGATGTGCTGTGAGAGGTGGGAAGTTACTCAGGATCAAAGCATGAGATTCCCATTTGGTTGATAGAAAAAGAAAACTTCTCTAAGTAGTGAAGAGCCACTGAGGAGAGGGTCCCAGGGATTGACACTATGTGGGAGACTTTTCTTTCCTGTTCTGCTGGCCCACATTTCAATCAGTCAAAGAGCATGACCAAGTCTTTTTATTTGAGGGTACTTCAAAAAGCTCATGGAAAACTAGAATAAAAAGATGAGCTTTTCTGTTATAGTTAGTGAAATGAGACCATCCCCAAAAGACAAATACTGTATGTTCCTCCTGATCTGTGGTAATTAATAGAGTATCTAAAAGGTTATCTGTAGGACTGAAACTGACACTTTGGCATCCAATGATTTTGAACAGCCCTTGTCTCGACTATTGAGGAACAGTGTTTTTTTTTTTCTTCATATTATTTGTTGAATTTTTGACTTAGTATAGGGTCAATATTATAAGTACAAAGTTAACTGAAAATAGATCTTTGAAAAAATAAGAATGCAAATAGGAGAGGGAGGAGGAGGAAGGTTAGGAGTGTGTGCAGGAGGGAAGGTAGGGTGAATCTGTGAAATGTTTAAAAAGTTGAGTTTGTTAAAGATTTAATTCTTTATTTTAAAGGCAGAGTGACAGAGAAGGGGAAAGAGAGAGGGGCGGGGGAGATATCTTCCATTCTCTGGTTAACTCCCCAAATATCCACAACAACCAGGGCTGGGCCAGGCCAAAGCCAGGAGCTAGGAACCCCATCCATCTCTCCCATGTGGGTGGTAGGGGCCAGTTGCACTTCCAGGGACATTAGCAGGAAGCTGAATAGGAAGCAGGGTAGCCAGAACTCAAACTGACACTCCAATGAGAGATGTTGGTGTCCCAAACAGTGGCTTAAACTACTGTATCAAAAATATGTTTACTTTGCTAGAAAAAATTATTTTAGATTCATGCATAATTTTTATGATATATACTTTCTATGAACATCTTGAGGACCCCTCATATGTACAGCCCACTGACTTACTCTTTATCTCATTCTGCACCCATTCACATGGGTTGACAAATATTGGGTGATGGGGCGGACAGGGGTAAGTTGAGGTTGGAGGTTGCAACAGGATGAAACCCATCTCACTAGCCCACTAGACTTAGAAGTTTTCAAGCAATTTATTTTTTGTTTGTTTGTTTTTTAATTATTTTTGACAGGCAGAGTGGACAGTGAGAGAGAGAGACAGAGAGAAAGGTCTTCCTTTGCTGTTGGTTCACCCTCCAATGGCCGCCGCAGCCGGTGCACTGCGCTGATCCGATGGCAGGAGCCAGGTGCTTCTTCAGGAGAGGCCAGGAGGTCTCCCATGGGGTGCAGGGCCCAAGCACTTGGGCCATCCTCCACTGCACTCCCTGGCCACAGCAGAGAGCTGGCCTGGAAGAGGGGCAACCAGGACAGAATCCGGCGCCCCAACCGTGACTAGAACCTGGTGTGCCGGCGCTGCAAGGTGGAGGATTAGCCTGTTGAGCCATGGCGCCGGCCCTCTTTTCTAGCAATTTCTAACCCTATGTAATACCATAGACAGCTCTCTTGTGAACAGAGTTCATGGTCTAAAAGGTACAATGGGCTCTGTACCCCGATCTGATGCTTTGTCATTGATATAGCTGCCTACAGTCCAGAAATGAATCCTCACCCTGTCTGTCAGGACCTATCCTAATTCCCCACCCTGATCTTGAAAACTACAAAAAGGACCAATTACCCTCTGAGTTAGTCAGAGGCTCATTTGTCCTCAATGAGGAATCCTGCACAGGCACACAATTCTCCAACAGCACAACTGGTGCTGACTATTAACCCAGATCAATAGTCTCAACAGAAAAGGTCAAAGGTCCAATGGGCTCTGGGAACCCCAGACCACATTACTCTCCACCTTGACCAACTTGACAGACAAGCTCAATTGCTCAGGCTGTTCCCTTTCAGTGCATTAGCAAAGGCATTCATAGCTTGAAACTAATCACCCTTTACTCTACACTAAATACTAAAAAAAGAAAAGACGAAGAAATAATAACAACAAAGACAATACAACAAAGAAGACAACATAATGAGTAAAACATGAAACAAGATTTTCATTGCTGACTCACTTTTCCTAAAGAAATACATGTAGTTTTTTAGGGTTCCTCTACAGGCTTCCTCTTATAATAATGACATTTGTGGGGGACTCTGCTATATGCTATATGGAAATCTACATGGCTGAGTAAGAGCATACTCCAGGGTAGGGCAAATCAACTTGACCCTCAGTTTTTAGGGACTCTCGATACTGAACAGACTCGGAAGTCCCCTGGCATTAAAAATGACCAGAGGCTTTTATACATATAAATAGCTCAGAAACTTCTGATATTAGTTTTCTATTGCTGCCACAACACATCACAAACTTAGTGTTTAAAAGCAATACAAACTGATTATCTTACAGTTCTGCACTTTAAAAGTTTGACAAAGGTTTCATTGGACTGAATTGAAGATGTAGGCAGGGCTGCATTCCTGCTGGGGGCTCTGAGTGAATCTCTTGCCTTATCTTTGCTGTCTTCCAGAGGCCGCCTGCACTGCTTGGCTCATCCACATGAAAGCCAGCAGTGTTGTGTCTCTCTTAGCACTCTTCCTTAGTCACATCTCTTGGCAATTCTCCTCGTTGGCCTACCTCTTCCACTTTTAAGAATGCTGGTAATTAAGTGGGTACCCAAATCATGCAGGATAATCTTCCTACTCTAAGGTAAGCTGATTAGTGATCTTAAATCCTACTGCTGCCTTCATTCCCCTTTGCCATGTAACCTCACATATTTACTGGGATATCCTTGGGATAAGGATGTAGATATTTCTGGGGGCCATTTTTCTGTCTATCATCTTTCCCTGTTATTCCCAAGGCAGATCAGAGGACCTGCCTCTCTCTTTCCAAAGCTTCCTTTGATGACTAGTCTCACCTAATTTTACCTACCTGAAAAGTTTGGAAGGAGATCTAGAACTAAAATTCTCCTAGGGAGGATCCTGGAGTCTTTTCAGTGAGCATTAGGTAAGACTAAGCTTTAGTAGAAATTATATAAGCCTTAAGAGAAACACAACTGCTGACAAGTGAGAATTTCAGTAAATATATTGCACACAAAACAGATAATTACATTTGAAACCAGTATTGCCAGTAAACGTAATACAGAACAATGTAGCACAAGCACAGAAAATCTGGATAGATTGATAGACTTTCTTGAAATCATTTTTAAGGGTAGTTTATTCTCTTCTTCCTTTCCACAGAAGCATAAAAAATGTGTTCAATAAATATGCAACAGTAGGGTGATCAATCTAATATCAGTGACTAGAGAGTTAATGTCAGGGTTTGAATTGTGTGATGACATTTTGGCATACAGAGGACTGAAGTCAGAGACTTTGGGTAATCTGCATGTTAAGAATGTCCTTCAATTATCAAGAAGAAAGAGCCCTTTCTATCCTGTACAAAGGGGCAGACCTAAAATCATACTCCTGCAAAAACTAAAAAAAAAAAAATTTACAAGATTTGAAGAAAGCTTTATTCCAAGTTCCAGGCATACAACATTTACACATGTAACCAATATTCACAATAAGGAACTGAAATCAAGATGCGTACAATGCCCTCAAATTTCTCAAAAATGTTCTAATCATAGACAGGTAAACTAAATATCCTGCCTATGTGACCATAATTTGTGAGATAAATAATAGAAATAAAAAAAAAAAAATGAAGACCCAGCATTGTGGTGTAGTAGGTAAAAGGCCAGCAACTGCAATGCCAGAATCCCATATGGGCTGGTTCAAGTCCTGGCTGCTCTACTTCCAATCTAGCTCTCTGCTGTGGCCTGGGAAAAGCAGTGTAAGACGGTCTGGTGTCTGGGCCCCTGCCACCCAAGTGGGAGATGTAGATGAAGCTCCTGGCTCCTGGCTTCTGCCTGGCCCAGTACTGGCCATTGCAGCCATTTGTGGAGTAAACCAGTAGATGGAAAATCTCTCACACACACCCTTTCTCTGTGTAATTCTGACTTTCTAAATAAACAAATCATGTTTTAAAAGAAAAAGAGGCCGGCACCATGGCTCACTAGGTTAATCCTCCACCTGCAGCACCGGCACCCAGGGTTCTAGTCCCGGTTGGGGTGCCGAATTCTGTCCCGGTTGCTCCTCTTCCAGTCCAGCTCTCTGCTGTGGCCCTGAAGGCAGTGGAGGATGGCCCAAGTGCTTGGGCCCTGTACCCGCATGGGAGAACAGGAGGAAGCACCTGGCTCCTGGCTTCGGATCTGTGTAGTATGCCAGCCGTGGCGGCCATTTGTGGGGTGAACCAATGGAAGGAGGACCTTTTTCTCTGTCTCTCTCTCTCTCTCTCTCTCTCATTGTCTAACTCTGCCTGTCAAAAAAAAAAAGAAAGAAAGAAAAGAAAAGAAAAAGAAAAAGAATGAGACATACATTTGTTGAAACTTTCTGGGGGCCAGCGCTGTGGCTCACTTGGTTAATTCTCTGCCTTCAGTGCCGGCATCCCATATGGGAGCTGAGTTCTAGTCCCAGTTGCTCCTCTTCTAATCCAGTCTCTGCCCGGGAGGGCAGTGGAAGATGGTCCAAGTGCCTGGGCCCCTGCACCTGCATGGGAGACCAGGAAGAAGCACCTGGCTCCTGGCTTCGGATCCGCACAGCGCCGGCTATAGTGGCCATTTGGGGAATAAACCAATGGAAGGAAGACCTTTCTCTCTCTCTTTCTCTCTCTCTGTCTGTCTATAACTTTACCTGTCAAAATAAAAAAAAGAAAAAGAGAGAGAGAAACTTTCTGTATGTCAGGCACTTCATTTTTATTTTTAGATTTTTTTTTTAAAGTTAAAGAATTGTTTATCTGAGAGGCAGAGTTACAGACAGAGAGGTCTTCTATCAGCTGGTTCACTTTACAAATGCCGCAACCACCAGTCAGGCTGATTCAGACCCAGGAGTTTCTTCCTGGTCTCCCATGTGAGTGCAGCAGACCAAGCATTTGGACCACTCACTGCTTTCCCAGGTCGTTAGCAGGGAGCTGTATTGGAAGTGGAACAGCCAGGATTTGAATGAGACCCAGTATGGGATGCTGGTGCTACAGGCAGCACTGGCCCCCTAGATTGATTGATTTTATTTGAAAATCAGAATAACAAAGAGAAAAGCAGAGACAGAAAGAGATCTTCCATCTGCTGGCTCACTCCTCAAATGGCCTCAACTGGACAGGGCTGGGCCAGGATGAAACCAGGAGTCAGGAACTCCACCTTGATCTCCTACATGGGTGGCAGGGACCCAAACACTTGGACCATCCTCCACTGTTTTCCAGGTGCATTAACAGGGAGTTAGTTTGAGAGCAGAGCAGCTGAGATTTGAAGCGGCATTGCACTATGGGATGCCAACATTGCAAGCTATGGCATAACCCCCAGAACCATAACGTTGGCCCCTGCAGGCACTTTATACAACTTATTTTTATTTGATCCTCACAGCAACTTGCAAGGTATATGTTCCAGGACACTAAGAGGTAATGGGTTCCAGGCAGCTAAGAAATCACCTAACATTTCACATCTAAAAGGTGGCAGAGTTGAGATTTGAATTTAGGAATATCTGCCCCTGGAGATTAGCCATGTGCCATGATGATATACTAACTCCCTTCAAAATGTGTAAAAAGGGCTTTGAGCTCTTCACAAATAATGTGTAAATATTAGTGATGCACCTACATTTAGGCGTTGAAAAGAAGTCCTTAATTGAGTCTGTGATTAGGACTCAATAGTTCAAGGACTCAATTGTTCCTTCTTTTGTACTATATGTATTTTCAAACTTCTCCTAAAGATCCTTAGTCAGCAGACTTTGCATTTTACTGCTAATGCTCTGCAAACCTGGGCAGCCAAGGGAAACGCAGATGGTCCTACAGAACACAAACCATGGCAACATATGGTACACATTTAGCTCTCACAAAGTGTGCTTCTTAACCTCTGGGTGTCGCTCCACGGTTCCTTTATAAAGCTAGTCATTTCCAAGGAGGGTTCTGTTTCAGAAACAGGGCAAGAGGCCGCCCTTGTGCCGCATAGCCATTTGGATGCACAGAATGTGTGTCTGAATCCTGTGGGCAAGTGTGTTTGGCTCAGGCTTCCTAGCCCTGTCGTGGGTATTTATGGACTATCGCTCCCAAGATGGTAAGCCCCTTGAAGGCAAGTCCACGATTGACAACTCACTCTATTAGCTGTGCATGGCAGAGTACAGTACTATGTGTCATAGATATAGCAACAAACAATCTATAAACTAATCTTATAGGAAAGCCTCCTAACTACATAATTATATTTACTGGGTCTCTTCCAGATGAAGCTCAATGAGCTAAGCATCTAGCTTAGAATCTCAAACTAGTAGGCAATGCTCCTCTTCTCACAAAAGGAAAGTATTCATTCCTTATCTTGCATAATTTTCTAAGATTTTTATCACAATAATCAATATTTATTGGCCTTTTAATAAAAATAAGCATCATTTAGTGCTTAGGATACTGAGCAAGGCACTGTTCCAAGGGCTTTACAAATTTTAACTGAATCCATCATCCTAACAATTTCAAGAAACAGATACTATCTGTTTCCCCATTACAGATGAGGAAACTGAGGTACAAAGGGATTAACTCATTTAAATGGCAGCAGTGAGGTTTGAATCCAGGAGGTGTGGCTCTTAATCACACACAATTGTGCTTGAATAAAAGTATACAAAAATCCTTGCTCAGGACATGTGAGCAGTTCCTCAAAAAGGGGGAAAAAAAAGCGGATGTATTCCTCCCTATGTGATTTTGATTTATTTGATTATATTCTGAAACCTTTCCTCATGCCAATAGAACTCCACGTAAGTACTCTACTAAATTTTCCTGTACTGAAGGCATATGCAATGGTTACCTTGACTGACACATAAAATACCCAAAACAAAATACCCTCAGACTTGAGGATTTTTTGTTTCATGAATTAGAGACATGAAAGGATTGCATAGGTATCAGAAGTGCTATATGCTCACATGTGTAAGTCTTGTAAGTCTTTCTTGGGGATTTTCGTATTTCTTACTCAAAAATGTCCACTGTATGAACTATTTCAGTATTCACTCTATACTTGAGCTTGAAAATTATCTAATTCTTCTTAATTTTTCTTTAAATTTTCAACTACTTTTCTTTCAGGCATAGGGCAAGTATTTGATTTCAATATGATGTTTAACACTTTATGTTTTATTTCAGTCATCTTGAAAACATGCTAGTAAACATTCAAACATATTGTAAAGATTTAAAATTCGGGGTGCGTATACATATATCAACAGGAGTTATGAATTATGTATATCTCCAGCCTATATAAATTAGATTTTGAAGAACAAGCATCACAGTAGTCAGACAGGTCATAATAAGACATTCCATGTGAAATGTAAAAACTACCTTGAATAAATTATCCATAAGTTAACACTCTCATTAGAGTGACATATTTATTATTTCTGGGTTTGTGATGTTGCTTTAATGCATTTTGACTAACTGTTCTAATGGCACATTAAGAAACCATTTCAGGTCTTTTTTTCCCCCCATTGGAATTTGTAGACTTTTATTTATGTTTGAACTAAAATAATATAATGTTAAAAACAATCACCCACTTCCCGATGTTCACCCACTGCCCAGAAACATTTCATTAACGCAGGATACAACTTTGGTAATTATTTTTGCACAGAGTGACCTAAAATTAATAGTCAATTGTAAGACTGTTTAAACATTGGGAGACTGACAATCAAAACAATCTCAAATGCTTTGTTTATGTGATGAAAAGGAGTGATCCTTTAATTCCCTGACACACATTAAACTGATTTCACAGACTTTCTCTATTGGTGTTTAACATAGTCAAGTGCTTGAGGTTATGTAAAATAAACAATCTTGAGATCTTATTGCAAATGTTTGCAATTTATGATGTAAACTGATTTGCGAAGAAAAAACAAAATCCCATGTCATTGAAGCCAAAAAGGCATTTTTCAGAAATCAAAATAGTTCCGAAATTTGAGCATTGCATTATACTAAAGTATTACCATCTGAGGATCTAAAAAGTTACAAATCTGAGGAAAACTCAAAATAGATGTACATCAGTTCAGCACCAAGCAAAGGCCTTGGATCTCACCGGGCTTCTCGTATCATAGGGTCCTCAACACTAATGATGTCTCTTTTCACTCAGTTTTCCCCACTCACGGGTTTTGCAACTGGGGTAGGCTTTGCATGCCCTGACAGATTTAGGGGAAGAGGAAGAGGGAATGCTTTATTATTTATTACGATGATTGAATTTCCACCAAAACAATATGCTTGCTGGGCCTTATTTAAATTTAAAGCGAAGACTCATTGGGGCCGCGGCGCTCGGGGAAAGCCGGCCCTGCGTGTGTAAGGAACCTAGACCCAAAGGAGCGGCCCAGAGGGCCGGGGAAGGCGGCCTCTGCCCTCCGGGAGTCTCCGGGGAGCGGACGCGGGAGGGAGCAAGGGCGCCGCGGGTGCCCCTGGAGCATCGGTCGCGCTGGCTGCTCCCCCTCCAGTTCTGCCGACCCGGCCAAGAAACTTTGGCCTTCCGTGCGAGACCCGGCTGCCTCCGCGGGGCCTTGCTGACCGCGCTCGGGCCTGGCGCCGACCCCGCGCAGCTTCGCTCCCGGCCCACCCGGCTCCTGAGGCCGGGGACGTCCCAAGCCGACCTGGGCGCGGCGGGTGCTCCGAGCCTGGGCCAGCTAGGCCCCGGCGCCCCGCCGCCTCTGACCTCGAGCTTCGCCCCGAGTTCCGCAGCGGGGGACTGGCTGGGCCCGGGACGGAACCGCCGTTTCTCCCGCCCCAGCGTCTCCTCCCGTGACCTCCGCGCCCGCCCTTAGGGGCCGGGGGAAACCCGGGGCCCCGCCTCGGGGCTGGTTTAGGGTTGCGGTTTGGAGCCCGCAGATTCGGACCCCGGCCGGAGCACCACGCCGGGGCAGATGTTTAGTTTACCCGCGACGGCCGTTCGTCCGCGGCGAAGCCCGAGGCCGCCGCGCGCTGCCTTCGGCCCGGGCCGGTTCAGTGGGCTTCGAAAGCTCCAGAGCTCCAGGGGGAGATTTGGTGCGAACACTTGGACCACGTCTAGGCTGAGGAACTGCTCCCAAGCCAGCCTAGTCCGCGGCCCGGCCGGGCAGGGGCGGCGGAGGTGCCCTGGGGACGCTCGAGACACCCTGAATCTTCGCGCGCGGGTGGCCAAGGTCCCGTCTCGGGCCTCCAGGCCTGCGTCTCCGCCGTCTCTGCCCACCCGCATCCAGGCAGCACCTTCGGGCTTTCCTAATGGGATTTCTTCCCGGAGCAGGGTGTCAGGAGATGGAGAGAGTGAGCTCCTGGGGATTCTGAGAAAGGTTAGGACCGGGCTTTTCCTCTACAGGGTCCTGGCTGCCACCTTCTCCTAAGTTTACCCAACGAAGCCGCTTCGACCGAAGCGCTAAACTGGCGAGAGAAGTGTAGGACCCGCCCTCCCCGCTGCTCCGAGGTCCTGGGCCCCCAGGGCGAGCGCGCACCTGCCCTGCTCCGGCGAGGTCGGCGGAGCGTTGATTAGAATGCTACCCCAAATTCCCGTAACCCAGGTGGATGTCGCACAGCGGGATCCCGCCCTCCTTCCTCCCCAAACGTCCCCAAAGTAAACTTCATTAAAACGGCGAACGAGAGAGTCCGTCTCGAGGGAGGGGGCCGCTCTGTTCTACGCTATCCTTGTTACCTGTTCATTTACTGATTGGATATAATCTGGTTTCTTTACTGGGTGGGTAACCCGGAGGAAAAGAAGAAAGATGCGCTCGGCGTTAGCTACGGCCGCTCTTTGCTCAGGCCCGGACTGCGGCGCGTGGCAGCAGAAGCGAAGCCCTTTCCCAAGCTGGTGTGTTCGAGAGAGATACACTCATCAAAAAGGAAGGAGGAAAGACTATCCCGGATATTTTAATAGTAACAGGAACAAAGATGACGCGAACCCCATCAAATGAAACAATACTATTTTCATTCAATTGATCGCAAAGTGTCTTCGATTAATAACTTGGCACTTATTTAAAACGTTTTACAGAGGTGGAGCCGAAACATTTTGTACTGACAACACGTTATGAGATAACAGCATCTTCTTTTGTTTAAAATAACTTAATACACTAGAAAAAATATGGCAAATATAAATAATTTTGTTTTCATGGAGAACAAATAGTTACAAAGCTCAACCGCATACCAAAGTTCAGTGAGAAGAGCTTTTTCTCTTTCTTGTAAATTAGAAGGAAAAAAATTAATAAAACCAAAGAGGCTTGCTAGATACAGATTGCTTAACCCAAGGTATCCCAGTTTAAATAGCTACATGAATTGAAACAAACAAAAAAAAAAAGATTACTTGAATAGATACACCTTTGTGAGATAAAATGCAAATGTTGAAAGTCAACCATCAGTTCACACATTATAGCCAAAATAAACTTTGTTCGTGTGTATCAACATATTTTACACAAACCTAGTGCCTGTATATAGCTGGGTGCTTTTTAAGGTGGATTTGTCTGGATAGAGAGCGGGAAATCAAGCACTGCCCTCAAATAAGGACTTCCGGAAGCCAGCAGGAGGGAACAGAGAAACAGGGAGGGAGGGACTAACACCCATGGAGCACCTACTGTGTGCTAGGCGTTGGATTTTATTTCTTTTGGTTTTCTGTCGTCTTTGTCCTTCCCCCACACCTTTTGCCTGCCTCTGTCCGATTGGAACAACCAGAGTGTATTTCCTCCCTCCCCTCATGACTTTTCCCATTCGCCCCACAGGATCAAAGACAGGGCAAATAGACATATATATCAATTTCCAGATGCTTCTGGTATTGTTTTTTTTTTTTTCTTCTGAAGATGAAAATGGAGTGAGTGCACATGAGTAAAGAGGGGTAGGGGGAGACACCATCAATGGAATACAAGTAACATGCAAACCAGAATTTACTGTCAGCAGTCCGGACAGTTCTGCCATAATAATTTCTCAGGGAAATCATTGTCTGTGGCATCTTTTTTTGTATTAATATCATTTTTTCCTCTTCTCGTTTTTGGACTCTCATCCCTCTTCTTGCTCTTCCATACATGGTGGGTTTAAACTCAAAGCATCTGATTCAACGTAAAAGGAGGCCCGCCTCTCTTATCAAATTTCTCGTATTAAAGTGAACTTCGCAGAAAAAGGTCAGTTTCAAAACCTGTGAACTTCCCAGCTGCGCACTTTTTTCATCATAATTATTTAAATAAGTATACCTCTTCCTTCTGTTTTGCCTTCTTAGCCCATTTAAAAAAAAACACCCATACATTTAAGTTGGTAAAACCCCCTCCCCCATTCTCTCGAGATTCGTCCAGGTTACTTTCCCGTATTTTTTTAATGTATAAAATACTTTAATTTTTTAAAACGGTTTTGCTCCTTCCTTCTCTCCGATTTCAGCTTCTGCGAAACAGCAATAAGAAATAAGTTTCCTTTCTCTTTTTTCTCAGGTTTGTCTTTTCTATTTTTTTCCTCATTTTTGTCAAGATTTTATTTCTATGTGAGTCCATGTCGCAGCTTTGTCGTGAGCCACACTCCGCTGTCCACACTCTCTCGTCCAGTCTCTCTCCGGACTTCCCCAAACCCGCTCCTACAACGCCCATTTCTAGGCCCTTGGGTGGACTGGGCAGGAGCCACGGGGCAGGTGCGCAGCAGGGGATCCCGGGTCTGGCGCGGAGTCCGGCCCTTCGAGTCCGGGCTGCAGAAGGGGACAGGGGCTTGTCGGCAGGGCGGAAAGAGGACGGGCTCCAGGGATTCGAAGGGGGTAACGGAGAAGCTACGGAGCGCGGAGGGCGTGCAGGCTGAGCGCCGCGCGGGAGGCGCGACGGTGGCGCTGGCGGTGGCGTCACAGACCCAGGGCAGCCGCGTGCTTTTTGGCTTTCAGTCTGAGATCGGCGATGCTGGAGTTCTTGCTGGTAGTCTTGGCGGCAGCGGCAGCCGCCACTACTGAGGCGGCAGAGGCCGAGTCCGCGGCCAGCGTGGCAAGCGGCAGTCCGAAGGGCGGCGCCGGGAACATCATGTATGGCGCGTGCGCGGCCAGGTGCGGGTGCAGGTGGTGGTGCGCGTGCGCCACGGCGCTGTCCAGCTGCAGCTGCGCCTGAACCTGAAAGGACAAGGGCGTCACGTTGCAATGACTATCCTAGGGTGACAACAGAATAGAAACAAAGCATTAACGGCGTCCAGTTTGGCTGCAGCGAGGGTTAGGGGACGAGGGAGAGGGAGAGGGCGTTCGACTGTTCATCTTGTCCCGAGAGTGACCTTCTCAGCCTGTTGCTGAATCTGAGGCACCACAAGGATATTCCACTGTCCCCTGGGTCTCTGCTCAGTACTGGTTTATTGTCTTGGGTCCCGGGAGTCCCGGGAACCCCTATCTGCAGAAACTGGCCGCCCTTCGGAAGTTGGGCAGATGAGTGGACGACACAGATATTGTGCTAAGGTAAAAATAACAATGGTATTTTGGGAAGACTTGGCATGAGGGTTGTTACACTCCGATCTTGATGCTGCCAATAACACACTTATTCCACTACCAAAGCACCGCAGTATCAACAAGCAAACTACAAAACTGCTTTTTTTTTTTTAATCTTACTTTAGGAAGTGATTGCGTCTTCACCACAACTGGCGTAATTGTAAATCCGTACTTCTAACTTTGTGGTTAAGAATTACTTGGGGGATCTTGTTACAATGCAGAGTCTGATTCAGGACACCTAAAGCTGACTTTCTAATAATCTCCCAAGTAGTGCTGTTGCTGCTGCTGCTGCCTCTGGCCCAAAAGATCACCTTCTGAGCAGGAAGGGTCTTTTAATATATGCTCTTCCTGTTGCCAGTCATTCTCTCTTGTTTCAAGAATTAGCATCAGGATGCCAGAATCCTGTGGTTCCAAGACAGCAAAAGCTCCCTAACACTCACTTTCAATACATGGGCACATCCAGGTGTCTCCCCAGTCCAGGATGCGGGCAACTGAGAACTAATTCATGACATCACAGCGACGCTGAGTAGGGGTCCTGACTGAGGAAGGGGAAGGTCAGGCACTGGTTGGGAAAGGATTTCACCCTCAGGCTTGGGGAGCGGGGAGTTCAGAGCACTGGGATTTCCCAGGATTAAATCATTGCTGCAGGCTGTCCTTTTAAATTGTGGTCTTAAAGGTTGCTTTATGGCTAAGAAAGGGATTGCAGAGGCAGGACAGCCCTGGGAAGACCAAGGTTTCCCTTTTTACTGGAGATGAAGCTTTGTGTTCAGGGACAGCTTAAAAAACAAAACAAAAACCAAAACCAAATCTGAGTTGGGAGTCCTTTATTTTTCTTGTCTGAGGCATTTAATGTGACTACGAGGTAGAAAATACCTGGAAAAATATTTATAGGGTTGCCGTAAAAACACTTTAGGACTAACCTCTGAATTGGATTTGACAAAATCTTAATCAAAAGGTTTTTCCTTCCTCTCCCCAAGTGCAATCTTTAGTGCATTCTTAAAGGACCAGTTACTGCCCTCAGGCCCCTGTGGGGGTCCCACAAGGACAGAAAGAACTAGGCATTCAGTTCCTGACACTGTATACATGTTTAACGGGGTGTATATCCAGTGTCATTCTCAAAATTGATTCTCCAACCCTATGGGTATTGGTGCTCAGAGAGAAGGGATGTTCAACAGTCCAAGTAAACATCCAGGTCTTTTCACATTTAAAAATAGCTTGAAACTAGGCTGTACTTGCCTGCTGAAATGGCATCCTTAAAGCACCTACATTGACATAGGGTGCAACTCGACAGGCTTCAAACTGGCTGGCAGCCCCTATGAGGACACCTGCAATGCATGAGAACAAAACGTCACAATGTGAGGTTAACATTTCCAGTGGTGTCTTCTAGAGTGCAGAACACAGAACTGATTTCTTTCGAATTGAATTGCTATCTTTCTAAACTATTGCCATATTTTAAATAACCATAATTTACTCCCAAACTTTAGGACTCTCATTAGCTGTCTTTATAGAATATTCTTAAGAACTAGTACCATCGTCTTTGAAGTGACTGTTTTTGTCTTTGTAATATCAATATGCTTCACCTCTATCTTTTTTACTTGGAATATCAAATGCTCCTTGTGTGAAAAGCATACCTTTATGGAGCTGATTTTCTTGTTTTCTACATTTAGCTCTTCGATTTTGAAACCAAACCTACAAGTGGGAGGGGAAAAAAGAAAATCTCAATATTGTAACTCAAAAAATTAAGAGTACAATGAGAAAATAACAATTATTTTAGGCAAGAATTGGGTGACATAGCAAGCAATCTTTGCATTATGTAAAATAGCCTCAATGTCTAAAGTTAAAAATCTAAGTGAGCTAAACAAATAAGATGGATTTCACAGACTTTTACAAGATAAATTGGTTTTCTGAGTTACTATTAGCCGTGGTTTCATCTTTCTACTAACAGTGTACCCCAAACTCTCTCTGGTACCTGATACCAATGTGATAATGGGTTTAAATGTTGACCAGCTAAGATCTGAGAACAATGTGCTCATTAATAGCCTGTAATATTAATTAGCTTCATCTTAAAGAAAAACCAAACACCAAAGCAAATAATGACTCTTTTGGAGGGGGAGGGAGTTGTAAAGGAGGGGGAGAGGTAATTAGTCTCATAAAAGCCTCACTACAAAGAAATGTAAAATTTCTCCATTCCTCTGTGCAGCAGAGTGTAACACAGCAGCAGAATAATTGTACCATTATCATGATAATCTAATTGCTTCTATAGAAAAAGCACTGCTAGTAGTTAAGATTGTACAGAAACATTTAGAAAATACTCTGAACCTTAAATAAAATTATGAAAAAAAAGACCAACAATATAGTTCACCTCTTAAAAGAAAAATAAGAAGAGTACTCTAAAGTGGGAGGGGTTTAAATCAAGTAACTCCTGGGTACTATCTTCTGGATATTACCTGCTTAAATAAACTTGCCAACTTTTTGAGGCAGTATGACAGATTTTTTAAAAATTCAAATAAAGCTTGCTTTTACACTCCAGTTCCAATAATGCAGCATATTGATTGATTCACAAATTAATGTTTAAAAACCCCATGAAAGTAAAATATTGCTTCAGAGCCTTTTCTAGTATGTTTTTGAAAGCAAGTGTCATAGTCAATGTAAATCTTCAGAAATTCCCCTGTTACTTAGTATAATAGAAGGGTGGATTTCATGCCAGGGTGGCATCCTTTGTGTAACTCGAATGGCCTGAGGCTTCTTGCCTCTTTTTTCCCCTAGAAGAGTAGGGATTGAGATACTAATACTCATAACTGTAATAATTATCATCATGTTTTTAAGAGGTTGCTGAGCCTCTGGAGATCTCAGCGCACAGAGCAAAGCAGGAGAGGCTGAAAAAAGAAGGTTCTGCTGTTGATGCTGTGATGACCAAGGTGGCCTATTATTACTTTCCCCCTTCAGTGTGACTGCTCTGTTTTTTTTCCCCCTGATCCTATTACAAGATGCGCGGAAGCCCCATAAGAATTGTGCATAGTTCGCTACAGATGGTGGTCTCTGTGCCCAGAGACTCAGGGAGTATCTGTTACAGCGATACTTTGTAACAGCTGCAGATGTTCGGCCTAAAACTGCTCCATGTGTTCAAACAAATAATGACCATCATTTTCTCCCATTTTATTATTTAAGCAGAAATATAATCTTAAACATTTAAATTTGTCCCCCCAAATGCTGGAAGGATATGCATGCATATACATATATAATTTTCCTCCCTAAATACCCCCAAAGCCTACTTTTGCTGTGATATTCACTTCCATAACCAATCAACAAATCGGCTTCAATCTTAACTTCAGCGGGAATGGCACTTGCTGGGAAATGCCAAAGGTTCAAGATATGTGGGTTGTTTTAAAATTGACTTTCTATAGGTTCGGGTTTCTTGCCTTGGTTAAGCAAACAAAGAGTGACCAAAATGCATTTGTTTCTCTGCTGTTTCACCCACAGTTTGAGATTCACTGCAGACTGTAAATTTCTACACTTAACAGTTGTTAATTTCCTTTACAGTCTGTACATCTATAAACCTAATTGGCATATCCGCTTGGCAAACCTAGACCCAGGAACAGACCCTCAATGAAACTCAGCTCGACTGAGTAAAATACTCATTGTAACTAATTTTAAGGCACCCAGAGATAAAACGTTTTCTGTGAGTTTTTTTTTTTTAAGGCTTATAAAATAGGCCCATTAGGATTAAACCACATTAAAGTCAGAGTGAGGCAAGGGGGGTTTTTATAGAAAGTCTGGGAGCAAGCCCAGCTAAAGCTTTTTTCTGCAGCGAACATATGTTTGGATGGGGTGGGAAGGCTATAGGAGTAATATTTACTTTGGAAAATAAGCCCTCTAAGAAAGATATCCCTTCTTTTCATATCTCACAACAGACACTTAAAGTGGCATCTTCGGTGTGTGGCACCCCCCCCCCCCCCCCCCCCCGGAACCAAGCCTGCTAAGGTCCCTGGGCCCAGCCTCCACCTTCCCGCAGCCGGGTACCTGCACTCGGGCCTCTGACAGCCCCAGCCTCTGGCTCAGTTCCTCCCGCATGAAGGCGTCCGGATAGTGGGTCTCGTCAAAAAGCCTCTCTAGCTCATTGAGTTGTTCCAGCGTGAAATTGGTCCGACTTCGCCTCTGCTTAATTTTGGTCTGGCCTTCGTCCTCCATCCCTTTTGCATCCTCTTTGCGATCCTTCAGCTCCGGGGACACTGGAGGGGGCACCACGGACGGGGCCACACGTGCGTCCACGAGTGCACACACCAACACACACACACAGGCGCACGCGCGCACGCACACACACACACACGGACAAAAACAGCACAGCAAACCCCGTTACCAGATTTGTATCGGAGTAGAGGGGCTTCTACCCTCTCCCAGAATTCCTGTCCAGCCCCTCACACTGCTCAGAAAAAGAAGATCCTGGAGTCGCATATAGGTTCTGTCTGGGTGGCAGCCCCGGGCAAGGTGGGCACGCACCACCCCCTCTGCGCAGCTGTGGCCTCAGCTCACCGCCTCACTGTCCACCTTCCCCGCAGACACCGAATGCATTCCATTCACCCTTGTCTCGCACCCACTTTCCCCCCGCGCACTCACAGAAACCACTAGGGCCGTGCCAGGCCTTTCCCAGAACGCAGTCCGGGCAGAGGGACGCGGCGAAGCCACGCACTGGCCTCCACACCGGCCATTCCCGGAGGGCTGGCTCGTTCTCAGGCTATCTCTCGCCGACTCCGACCCTCTGCCTCCCTCAAACTTGCTGTTCTAATTTAGGAACAATTGGACCGAAGGGTCGCAACCTGAGACCACCACCCGGGTGCTGCGTGGCTCTGGGAGCCACAACCGCGGGCGCCAAACCCCAGCTACCCCGTGGGCGGTCCCACCAGCGGCCAGATAGCCCTCGTCCCCCCGTGCGCGACCAGGGTCGCAGGAGCACAGGTGCCCACGCCATGTTGGCGGCCTGGAGGGCTTGTCGCCCACGCCCGGCCAGAAGGCAAGAGGCAGAAAATCAGCCTCCGGTGGCCAGCGAAACCGGCAGCCGTCTCTGTTCTCCCTCTCCCTCCCGGGTGGAAACGCAGACTCGATCCTAAACGCTTAAACCCACAGAGATCAACAGGTTCACGCAGAACATTCGCGATCCTCGGTTTCTATTGGTTGCTTAAAGCCTTTTCATGCATCCAGCAGCTCGGATGTTTAATAAAATATGCATTTTTCTGCTCTGGGTTGCACACACCCATTGCTTCTTTCCTCCCTCTTCCATTTAAAAATAGGCACTTGTGCGAGCCTGAACCATACAGAGGCAAATTATATATAATATCTATATCTATATGATATATTTGGCCAAGGGGCAGTGATCAGAGGGAGCCGGATCCAATATCAACATGATCCCCCCCTCCCCCCAAAAAAATCTCCGTCCTCTGCTCCAGAGTCAGAAGAGACTCAGGTTTCTAAGATGTCAAAGCTGAGTTGAGATAGTTGAGGTTGTTCGGCTGCTGCAGTTCTTCCCGACCCAGGATCCCGATTAAACATGGGAGTTAAAAATCATTTCTGGAAGAGCAGGTCTACAGAGAAATTAATACTTGCCCTCAGCTTGGAAATCAGCAAGCCTAGGAATTGCGGCGGCCGGGGTTCAGACCTGCACCTTCCCTCCAGCGAACCCCGGGCCTGGAGCTGAGGACCCACTGCTGGGAGGTTGTGCTGGGCCCCTTGGCAGTTATTCTACCACTTTCTAAATGTAGGAGCAACTGATACCAGGTTTGGGGGAAGAAGAGCTGCTTAGATCTTAACCCAGCCTGTCCATCCAGACACACAGGTCTTGAGTGCTGCCCGCATTTCTAGTTCTCAGAGTTCGTTTAGTGAACATTCCTCCTTCCCCCAGGCTCTTGTAGCAAACACGGGGGACAATTTAATAGAAAAATATTTCCACTGATATTTCAGTGAAATTTAAACGGGAAAATATACCAGATTCTGCCAAAAGGGGCGGACAAACTTTGTCTATTTCTTGTCATCCACACAATGGATGGCCCTCAAAGTTTTGAGGCTTCAGGGAGAAAGATGTCCAAATTTCACGTTGATTAATAGACTTAATATAATTTCTATTTCGCCCCCAAATTTCCACTTAGTGGCCTAAACAGGAACAGACCGTGTTATAAACAACCTAATTGCTTGCTTAAATATGTGATTCTACGCATGCCACATATTTTCTTAATTGGAAAAATATGGCAGTACACCAGTTACTGCAGGCACCAAGTGCCAAATTAATTTTATTGTTGAACTCCTTTGAATTGGTACAGGACGCTCCACCATTAGATAAAGCCGTTTGCCAACACTTCGCTGGCACCAAAGGAGTTTTTCCTCCCCCCCAGATCAGAGTACTGGATGATTCGAAGCAGTAAAGGAATTGCGTACAACAAACCCTAAAATGAATCCTAAACGCCTCGCCCGGGAGCAGCAGCATAGCCCGGACCTTATTCTGCCTTGGCTTCGTTCTTTCATCGCGCAAAGAAAATGGGAAGTTTGGGCCCCTAAAGATCCAAAGACTCTGGGTCTTTGCGGAGTTCCAAGGGGGGCTCGGGCAGCGGCCCGAGAGCCCCGTGGGTGACCCAAGGGTGACGCTGCCCTCTGTCCCCTTCTCTCTGTCCCTCTCTCATTTAGGCCCGGGGCGGGGGGGGGGGGGAGGCTACCGTAAACTCTCGCTAGGCGCTGGCCTCCCCCGTCCGCTGGGTCCAGTCCCCGCCAGCACCCCTTGCCTCAGTCCGGCCCCACGAACTTGCACGTCCGTCCCGCGGGCCGTCCGGACTGCGGGCCGGTCCTCCCCGCCAGGGAAAGCTGCATTTCAATGCGGTGGGAGCATCTGGGGAGGACACGCGCAAACCCCACGCGCCCCCCACCCCCCGGCACACACGCATCAGGACCCCACCCACGACCGTGCACACTGCCGCGGACGCCCACCCCCTCCAATATCTCTCCAGCTTCCAGAGCCGGGATCCCGGGGAGACCCGGTCCGCGTCCCGCCCCCCTCCCCGCGGGGCCGCTCGAGAGGGGTCAGCTAAGGCGGGAAAGGGAACCGCGGCCGGGGGATCGGGCCGTTACCCTCCGTCAGCCGCGGGCTGCCCGGCTCCCGGCTCCTCTCGGCGGCGCCCATGTCCAGCTCCCGGCCGGGAGAGCGCCCTCCTCCAGCTCCTCCGCCTGCTCCTCCTCCTCCTCCTGCACCTCCTCCGCCTCCTCCGCCTCCGCCTCCGCCTCCTCCGCCGCCGCCTCCGCCGGCCGCCCGGACTGCCGGGCTGCTGCGGTCGTCGCGGCCGGGCTCGGCGCAGCCGCTCGGCTCCTTGGCCCCGCGCAGCGGCCCACTCTCCAGCACCTCTCGGTACGTGATTGCCTCCTTCTTCTCCTTCACTTTCTGGTCAAAGGACTTGGAGACGAACGCCGTAAGTTCTTCCATCGCCGCCGCCGCCGCCGCCGCCCGTCGGCCCCGCGCCCAGCCGCTCCCAGCCGAGCCCCGCTCCTTTTTTCCTCCTCCTTTTCTTACTGCTCCAGCCCCCCCAATAACAACACATCAATGGGGCAGGGGTGGGGGAGGAGCGGGAGGAGGAGGAGGAGGAGGAAGAAGAAGAGAAGAAAGAAGAAAGAGGAGGAGAAGTAGAAGGAGAACGAGAAGTGAGAAGAGGAGGAGGAGGACGAAGACCAGGAGGAGGAGGAGGACTGGGAGCGGAGGGGGCGGCGGGGGAGGGGCGGGGGCGGCGGGGCCGCGGCCCGGGCTTCCCCGCCGGAGCGCGCTCGTTGGATGTTAAGATCTTTGACAATTCTTCCTGCCGAGAGTTCAGGTCCGATAGCGACGCTGCGCTTGAAGTCTCACTATTTATACTTCCTTAAGGCGGCCCTCGTTCCGAGTCAATTACCTCCCCTGCAACTCGAGCGAGCCCCTTCCCGGGGAGCAGCAGCCGCGCCACTCACTACCTGGGGTGGGGGGGGGGAGGGAGGGGAGAGAGTGAGAGAGAGAGAGAGAGCGAGAGAGAGCGAGAGAGAGCGAGCGAGCAAGAGAGACACGCGGAGAGCGCGCAATTGAGGCTGGAGTCGCGGCCGGCGCGGGCGCGGGCGGACAGCGCGGGGACCCGAGCCGTGGGGGCGGAGGAAGGTCCCCGCCGTCCAGGCTTCAGCGAGACCCTGCCTCCTGTGCGCTCGGTCATTCATCCAGGATTGACAAGGATCCCTAATTAATTTAATTAGACGTGGGTTTTGCGTTGGTGTCACGACTTAGTTAAGCACTGGGGAGCTGGATGGACTCCGCGGGGGCGGGGCCAGCAGGAAACTGACAAGTGCGCGGCTCCCGGAGTCGGGCGAGGATCCCCACCCCACTCCGACCCCACAGCCTTCCCTGGTGCTCCGGCCCTCGCAGCCGCTCAGCTCCGCACGGCTGCCTGCAGCCCCTGCCCCGCATCGGCGCCCGGCGGCTTACAGGCCCTACCCGCCGTCCTGCATCCTGCCCCGCGCACCAGTCCCGCATCGCTGCCCCGCTGCCCCGACCCCAGCCGCAGCTCCACCGCGCGGCCTCATTCTAGCTTCACAGCCCTGCCAAGACCGGAGCGGCTCTTCTTAGGAGGTTCCCGGCCCGCAGCCAGGCTGAGCTCGCCTCGTCACCCCGCGTCACGACCTGCTCTGAGATTCGCCCACGGCTGTCGACTTGGAGTCCGAGCCGACCGGGCTGGAAGGGGCCGGTCGGTGACACGTTTCCCGAGCAGCAGCTGCTCCCAGACTGACCCCATTTTAAAGTGTCAGCGCCCAGCCGAGGACAGTTCGCCCCGGCTTCCCGTCTGGGTGGGTGGGGGGTATCTCAGCATTCTCGCCCTTCTTCCCAGCTCCCTGCGTCCGGACCCTTCCCACGATCAACTGCAGGAGCTCTTCCTTAGCACCCTGGGAAATGGTCTAGTTAGTTTCCTCATCCTGACAAACTAGAGATTATCCCTCTAGGAGTTTGGGCGGGGGGGGGATCGACATTAACTTTGTGCCCCGACTAATTTTACTAATTGTAGACTTCGAAAAAGAGGTGGTTGCCGGGAGAAAGTCTCTCTCTCGTCTTTCTCTCACTAAGACAACGGCTTAAAAGGGAATGCCTGGGTTATGTTCACTAAAGCCGTTTGTTCTGTGTTCCCGAGTCATCTGCCCGCACTGTGCAGAACAGGGGTTGGGAGAATTATCTGGGTAAGGCTCGCAAGAACATCTTCGTCCGGAAAGTTATGTAAACAAATACGCATCTTTCAGTGCGGCTTTGGCGACATTTCCAAGCGCTATGAGTGTTAATGCAGGCTTTCCAAAGGTAATTTGTATTAAAGGTAATTTGTTATTTTCTTGGATCTAATATTCAGTAAAAATAAAAGCAATTACAGAACGTTAATAGTTATATCTTCTACTCTTTGGATAGAGCATCAAAACACAGCGGATAATTTGAGAAGTTCTATTAAAGTAACCTGAAACAGTTGTAAAAAGGGAACACAATTATCCTTGATGTATGTTTCTTGAAATATATGTAAAGAGAGACTATCTGTAACTTTGGCATACTACAGTATGGTGGCTCCTTTGGTTAAAATGTTCACACTTAGTGAATTTAAGGAAGATGGAAATTATAATTTTTAGAAATGTTGCTTTGCCTTTTTTTCTGAAGTCATCTTTCCCTCTTAAAACATTTCTTTTTTTGGGTATTCTAGGAGGAAGAATTAAGATCTTTAACTTTTCAGTAGCAATAGCTTTTAGATATCAATGAATTAGATAAGCAATTGCATTTGTTTGACTACACCGTAAAAGAGACTCACATACTCAAACTTTCCCAAGTTATGTGAAACACGGTTTCACATTAAGTCGAGGGCTACTCTCTGTAACTACTTAAATTCTGATATTATCAAAGAGGAATAATTATAAAACTTGAGTCTTTTATGAAAATCATTTTTAAAGACTATTTAGCATAATGGCCAATAATGGGGTCATCTAAATGAATTTGATGCTCAAAGAGATCCCATTCTAAGATGTCAAATACGTATTAGTAGGCAGCTCCAAAATAACATATGGAAAGCCTGATAGAGTTCAGGAGATCCGTCCACTTCTTTACTCATTCAGGACCAAGACTTGTAAGATCTAACTACTAGAGGGAAAGATGAACACTTTCATCAGGGAAGATTCAGACACAGCTGTTGTACAATTCAAGCTAATAGGTATTTCCATGATCTCAGCTCATTGGCTCATTTTATATTTAGAAATACTGGTGTTTATATCAGACCGAGCTATTAGAAATCCACAGTGTCTGACCACAGACTCCCACTGGCCTAAGGAAAGTTTAGTTTTTAAAAAATACAGGACTGTAACATCAAATACTGATGCATGCTCAGAAAGTTTTAATGATGCTTCACTAAAGAGCAAATGTTTTCTGGAGACAAGACATGTCAAAACTCAGTTTTGGTAAAAAGGATTGAGGGTAAAGCTTAGCTGACAGTGTGCTGACAGATATACAGGTTCTAATAAAATTCAGGACCCCAAGGGTTCCCCCAGCTCTTGAATTATTTAAAATAAACATGTAATATTGCAGTTGTTTTAAAGCTGTTCCTGAAAACTGGTTATTTAAGGCATAACTACTTACAAGAGATATACTGTGCATCTCAAGTGTTTGCAGAAAATTGTTACTTGGTTATCTAGCAGTTGTGAATAGTTGGTTTCACAGTCGATCCAAACCAAGCGTTAGCTTTGCTTACTTGCAGTAAATTAGGGGAAAGTGACTTTTCATGCAAGAAAATAAAAAAAATAAGGTACTATGTGTTACAGAAAATGCTGACTTGCTTTAATTTCTGTTGGTTTAAAAAATTTTAAAAAATCCTATGTGCATTTGATTTCTCTTTCAGAAGAAACTTTCACTCCCCGCCTCGGGCAGTATCTGCCTATTCCTCTACGCACTTTAATCTGAGAAACTAATTTGCACCCAACTTGTGAGTGCCTTCACCTTCAGGGCAGAAGAAACAGTGGCTTTTAATGCAGTTTTGCAAATAAATCATTACAATTTAATCACACACGAGTCTATACAGACACACTCCCATGATTTATTATTGTTGGGTGAATTTCCCCCTCCCGCAACTCGAGATAACCAGTTTTGTTACGTGTGGGTGTCTTAAACATAACTTCCTACAATGCAGATTAGTTTACTGATTATATATGACAATAACGACGACGACTAAGGCAGTAATACCCTCTAGTCCAACCTTTATTGCTTTCTGGAAACAAGAAAATCAAATTAAACAAGCTCGCAAAATAAACACCAAACAAAAAAATTGGCGGCGTGACAATCTATTCGCTCGGCATTCCTATCTCCTGGCAGCCTCCATCGATGCACTCGGAAGCTCGGCTGAGGTTGCCTGGCGCTGGAACCAGGAAGGCGCTGAGCTTAAACTGAAGCAAGTTCGGAGGACGCTGGCGGCGCCCTCGTCCGAAGAAGCGTTTCTAGGTCTGCAGCCCTTGAACATCAACGGGAGGTGTGAGCCTGACGACCCGGATCCAGGTGATGCCCGAGTCCAAGACCTGGGGGGCGGCATTCGTGGCTGCTGGGCTCTGAGGCCCTGCTCGGGAGCGAGGCTGCGTGGGGCCTGGCGCAGTCTGTGGCCCGGAGCCGGCCGCGGGGTGGGCGGCTGCCCCGCGCCGCGCGCATGCGCTCCGCACCTGGGCTGTTGTGGACCCTGGGCCGCAGGCTGGGGGCCGCGGTCGGTGGGCGGCTGTAGGCCTCAAGCCTGGGCCTCTCTCCGGAGGTCGTGTGGGAGGATGTGCTGCCTCGCTTTCGCTCCTCTGTGCCCCACTGCCGCGTCCTTGAGCGCTGTGTCGGGATTTCCAGCCTAGCGCTTCCTCCCTAGCTGGAGGTAGGGTGGAGCAAGAGGGAGCCTGCTAGGGTGCACTGGGTCCCACCCACTCTGCTCTTTGGATCTAGGATCCATCCAGTCGCCTTCTGACTCCGCACACACCTATTTGCTGAGAGGAGAGGTGGCGCAGGATGGGATAGACTTTCCTGTCTCGGATATAAACATACCGGGAACACACTCTAGTCCCTTGACTTCTGGACCCGTGGCCATGTGACCAGGAGCGTAGACACTGTGTACATTTAGGAGAAAGTGTAGTGTACCGTAAGCATGTTGTCTGTTCTTGAGTTTAGGTTGACTTTAACATAATTTCCTCCTTAGAGATTTTTGTATTTTGAAATACACAGCGGAAACCTTAAATTTTTTCTTTTCTTTTTTCATTTCCAGAATTAACAGTACTCCAACTGTTTTAGTTAACTAGCTGGTGGGTAGTTAAATCGATTCAAAAGTCTTGTGTTGTCAAAACAAAGAATTTGACTTGTCATTTTTGAAAGTAAGCGTAAAATCTGTAAGTGAAGGAGGTATGCAGATTCTGAGGCTTAGTTTGGAGCAGATGTGATCGGTGTAGCCTTGTGAGGAAACCAGGTATCCTTGAAGAACCTCTCTAGACTTAGAGTCTATAAATATTCACTTTAAAAAAAAGTATTAGAATTAAGCAGACATCTTTTTTCTCTTTAAGATTTATTTATTCACTTGAAAGAGTTACATAGAGAGAGAAGGAGAAAGAGGGAGAGGGGGAGAGAGAGAGAGAGGTGTCTTCCATCCGCTGGTTCACTCCCCAGTTGGCCTCAATGGCAGGAGCTGCGCTGATCCAAAGCCAGGAACCAAGAGCTTCCTCCAGATCTTCCCACATGGGTACAGGGGCCCAAGGACTTGGGCCATCTTATACTGCTTTCCCAGGCCATAGCAGAGAGCTGGATCGGAAATGGAGCAGCCAGGACTTGAACTGGCGTCCATATTGGATGCCAGCACTACAGGCGGTGGCTTTACCTGCTATGCCGCAGCACTGGCCCCTGAAGCAGACATCTTGAGTTTTTTTTAGATTTTATTTATTTATTTGAGAGGTAGAGTTACAGAGAGAGGAGAGACAGAAAGATCTTCCATCTGCTGATACACTCCTTTTAAGCTATAACGGCTGGAGCTGGGCAGATCTGGAGCCAGGAGCTTCTTCAGGGTGTCCCATGTTGGTGCAGTGGTCTAAGCACTTGAGCCATCTTCTGTTGCTTTCCCAAGTGCATTAGCAGGGAGCTGGATCAGAAGTGGAGTGGATGGGCCACAAACTGTTGCCCATATGGGCTCCACAGTGCTGGTTCCAATACCCACTTTCTTTGAATGCAAAGATTCTTGCTAGGGAGAGCACCTGATTACACTCTGTTGTTCAATCAGAGGACTAAAATATGTCTAAATTGAAGAATCCTTCTATTTATTGACCTTACCAATTCAACCAGTCTCAGCAAACAAAGTTGTGAATTGGAAAACTTACATAATAGGGTTGTTAATAATAGATGTATACATATATTTTCTGTTTTTATTTTATTTTTAAAAAGATTTTATTTATTTGAAAGGCAGAGTTAGAGACAGAGAGAGAGAAATTATCTATCTGCTGGTTGACTCCCCAAATGATTGCAATGGCCGAAGCTGGGCAGATCTGAAGCCAGGAACCAGGAGCTTCTGGGTCTCCCACGTGGGTGCAGAAGCCCAAACACTTGGACCATCTTTCACTGCTTTCCCTGGCACAGTAATAGGCAGCTGGATTAGAAGTGGAGTAGCTAGGACTTCAACTGGCACCCATTTAGGATGCTGGTGCTGCAAGCAGTGGCTTTATATGCTGTGCCAGAGCACTGGCCCTTTGTTTTTAACAATTTTCAAACTCTTGAGAAATTCTCTGTCATTGATAAAAGGTGTGCTAATTTTTAAGATTAGTTGCAATGGGAGAATTTTTTTTACAGGTTTATTTATGTATTTGAAAGGCAGAGCTTACAGAGAGAGAAAGAGGCAGAGAGAGAGGGATCTTCCATCCACTGGTTCATTCCTCAAATGGCCCCAGTAGAGCTTCTTCTGGGTCTCTCACATGGATGCAGGGGCTCAAGGATTGGGCCATCTTCCGCTGCCTTTCCAGGCACATTAGCAGGGAGCTGAATTGGAAGTGGAGCAGCCAGGACTTGAGCTGGCACCTATATTGGATGCTGGCATTGCAGGTGGCAGCTTTACCTACTATGCCACTTTACTATGTGTTCCACTTCACCAGTGGAGTTATGTGTAAAGAGTTCATCTTTATTAGAAATAAGGACTAAATGTTTGAATTAACTGTAACAAAGAAATGTGGTGGCTTATTATTTCTCTTATTGAGATTGTTTTTCACTATGTTTTTTTTTTGAAATGTAAATGTATAACTTGAGGCAATATTTATAATTTTGTGACAGTGACTTTATAGCCTTTGTTGTTTTTTAGTTGGTTACCCTAAGGAAGGATTTTTGTATCTTTCATGAACTTTTCTGGCTTAAATATAATCAACTAATTGTCTGTTGTGGAAAATGAATTATGTTGTTTATAATTAGAACAAAGAACAATTTATAAACATCTTCTGTTGTTCTTTTGGTTGCCAACATGATACAGAATTGAATGTGTTTCCCTTCCCTTTTTCTGTTCTTAATGCCTTACACAGCCTCTAAGTAAGTAGGACAGAAATGGGAAATGGGAGTGGCTATATATACCTTAGAACAGTGAGCCTCAATCTCCTTAGCATTTTTTTTTTTTAAAGATTTATTTATGGCTGATGCTGCGGCTCACCAGGCTAATCCTCCACCTGTGGTGCTGGCTCTCCGGGTTCTAGTCCCAGTTGCACCAGATTCTGTCCCAGTTGCTCCTCTTCCAGTCCAGCTCTCTGCTGTGGTCTGGGAAGGCAGTGGATGATGGCCCAAGTGCTTGGGCCCTGCACCCCCATGGGAGACCAGGAGGAAGCACCTGGCTCCTGGCTTCGGATCGGTGCAGCACACCTGATGTAGCATCCATTTGGGAGGTGAACCAATGGAAGGAAGACCTTTCTCTCTGTCTCTCTCTCTCACTGTCTAACTCTGCCTGTCAAAAAAAAAAAAAAAAAAAGAGATTTATTTATCTAAAAGGCAGAATTACAGAGAGAGGGGAAGAGACAAGAGAGGTCTTTCATCTGCTGGTTCACTCCCCAATGGCTGGAGTTGGGGCAGTCTGAAGCCAGGAGCCAGGAACTTCTTCTGGGTCTCCCACGTGGGTGCAGGGGCCATCCTCTGCTGCTTTCCCAGGTGCATTAGCAGGGAGCTGGATCAGAAGTGGAGCAGCCAGGATTCGAACCAGTGTCCATGTGGGATGTCGGCCCTGCAGGCGGCAGCTTTATTCCCTACACTAGAGTGCAGGCCCCGACCTTCTTGGTCTTAGAAGTTGTCCAGGGGCTGGCACTAGGGCGCAAGGCCTTAAGCTGCTGCCTGCAGCTCTGGCTGTTGCGGCCAAATGAGGAGTGAACTAGGGGTTGGCAGACCTATTTCTCTCTGCCTCTCCTTCTCTCTCTGTGTAACTCTGACTTTCAAATAAATAAATAAATCTTTAAAAAAAAAAGTTGTCTACATCACTTAAAATTGGACTCCCAAGAACTTTTATTTATTTGAGTTAAATTTGTAAATATTTACCTTGTTGGTAATTAAAAACAGAGCATTTTGAAATAGTTATGAATTCATTGAATAATAATCCCATTACATGGCAACAAGTAACATATTAGATGTGAAAAATGACTTTTCTAAAACAAAACAAACTGAGCAAAATGTCTTTTATTTTCCATTTTCCCTAATTTCCAATGTGTGGCTTAATAAAAGACTACTTAATTTTCATATATGCTTTTTTATTTTATTTATTTTTTTTGACAGGCAGAGTGGACAGTGAGAGAGAGAGACAGGGAGAAAGGTCTTCCTTTACCTTTGGTTCACCCTCCAATGGCCGCTGCAGCCGGCGCACCTCACTGATCTGAAGCTGGGAGCCAGGTGCTTCTCCTGGTCTCCCATGGGGTGCAGGGCCCAAGCACTTGGGCCATCCTCTTCTGCACTCCCAGGCCACAGCAGAGAGCTGGACTGGAAGGGGCAACCAGGACAGAATCCGGTGTCCCGACTGGGACTAGAACCCTGTATGCCGGTGCTGCAAGGTGGAGGATTAGCCTATTGAGCTGCGGTGCCGGCCCATATATGCTTCTGTATGCAATCTACTGAGATAAGTTGCTTTCATTGAACTTTGTGAAAAAAATCCATCTTCACACAGGTATGTTATTGGAAAAGTTAGTGTTTCAATAGCTTTTTCAGATAATTAATTTTTTGCCACTACACAAAACTTCATGAGTAGTAATTTCAAGAAGATTAGTTATGATGTGATATTTGAAACCATATGGATCAAAAATCTTTTCTACACTTATTTGAAATTTGTTGGTCTGTCCTACGCTGCGATTACTTCTACCTCTGCATGATTTTCTAACATTATGCGTTAGCCAATGGAAACATACTGGTTCATTGAATTAGGTATACTTTTCTGTTGTTTACACTCTTTATTAGGTATGAAAAATTCACAATTATAATATCACCAATGATCTTAAATTTTTAAGTTTTTTTTTTAAATATTTATTTTATTTATTTATTTGGAAGACAGAGTTACTAGGTTGCAGAGAGAAATAGACAGAGGTCTTCCATCTTTTGGTTTATGCCCCAGATGGCTGCAAAGGCCTGAGCTGGGCCAATCTGAAGCCAGGAGCCAGGAGTTTCTTCCAGGTCTCCCACACAGGTGCAGGGGCCCAAGGACTTGGGCCATCTTTCACTGCTTTCCCAGGCAAAGCAGGGAGCTGGATCGGAAGTAGAGCAGCCAGGACTCAAACGTGTGCCATTATGTGATGCCGGCACTGCAGGCAGCAGCTTTACATAAATAAAAACATTTATTTATTTATTTTAAAGGCAGAGTGACAGGGAGGGAGGGAGGAAGAAGAAGAAGAAGAGAGAGGAAGGTAGATAGATAGATATACTTCCATCTGCTGGTTCAATCTCTAGTGACCTGCAACAGGCAGTAGCCAGGAACACCATCCATGTCTCCCATAATGGTATCAGAATCCCAAGTACTTGAGCCATCATCCACTCCCTTTTGGGTGTATTAGCAGCATTAGGAGCAAAGGAGTGGAAGCGTGCATTAGCTGGGACTCAAACCATATACTCAGATGCCAGCACCCCAAGCAGCAGCTTAACCTGCTGCAACACAGCACTGGACACCTAAGAAGTCTAAGTCCTGGGAAGCTGTTAGTCTCACGGTAGCAGATACGATTAGCCAAAGTTGTAAATTTTGCTTGAGAGCTTATATTTTACTGCTGAGATGTATTAGTTTTCCTTGTGGTTAAAGCCATTTAGTCATTTTGAAAAAAGATCTGCCAAATGCCCAAGTCTGAATGATCATAGCTTCTGCAGTTCTTTAAAATAACAAAGGGTTTCATAATAAAAACAGCTGCTTGAATTTGTAATTCAGTTGCACTAGTGCTTTTTCTCCAGATAACTATCATTCTTCAGTATATGGCAGAAATTACATGTATTTTCTATTTTATCACATAGAATATTAAAAAGACATATATTCAAGGATTCAAATTTAGTAAAATTAATGTTTTTTACTGGCTTATCAAGGACATCCTGCCTTTTGATAAAACTGTGTGGCAGAGAAGAATGCAATGACTGTTAGAATAGTTTGATGCCTCTGGCTTGATTTGTGCTGAGATACCAGCAGTGTTGTCCACTGGCTCTTAATAATCAGTAAAAAAGATAAATCATGTTTTAGTGTTATAGTGAAAATACATTTGACCTCTTGGATCCCTTGAAAAGGTTATAGAGACCCCTAAGAGTCTCCAGTCACATTTGTAGGTTTGCAGGTACACAAAAGTGTAAATTTCTCCAGGCAAGAATTATTGTTTGTTTTTTTGCTGATATATCCTTTATACCCAGGTCTGCTGGCCTCGAGTGCCATTTTACCTGTCTTCAGTGTTAGAGTGTTAGATTCTGGATATGGTTTCTTCCTTCCTTCCCTCCTTCCCTCCTTCCCTCCCCCCTCCCCCCTCTCTCCCTTCCATCCTTCCCCTCTTCCCCTCCCTCCCTCCCTCCCTCCCTTCCTTCCTTCCTTCCTTCTCTCTTTCTTTCTCTCTCTCTCTCTCTCTTTCTTTCTTACATATATATTTTATTTATTTATTTTGAGAGGTAGAGTTACAGACAGAGTGAGAGACATCTTCTGTCCATTGGTTTACTCCCCAAATGGCTGCAGCAGCTGGAGATGGGCCAGTCTGAAGCCAGGAGCCTGGAGTTTCTTCCAGATCTTGCAAGTGGAGTGCAGGGGCCTGAACACTTGGGCCATCTTCCACTGCTTTCCCAAGCCATAGCAGAGATCTGGATTGGAAGAGGAGCAGCTGGGACTCAACTTGGCTCCCACATGGGATGCTGGTGCCACAGGCAGAGGCTTTAGCCCATGATGCCACAGCTCCAGCCCCTCTGGATCTGGTTTCTTTGTTTCTTTTCCTCTCCTTTTTTTAACTTTTATTTAATAAATATAAATTTCCAAAGTACAACTTTTGGATTATAATGGTTCTTCCCCCCATAACCACCCTCCCATTCACAACAATCCCATCTCTACTCCCTCTCCCATCCCTTTCTTCATTAAGATTCATTTTTAATTATTTTTATATACAGAAGATCAATTCTATACTAAGTAAAGATTTCAACACAAAGTATAAAGTACTGTTTGAAGACTAGTTTTACTATTAATTTGAATAGTACAACACATTAAGGACAGAGGTCCTACATGGGGAGCAAGTGCACAGTGACTCCTGATGTTGATTTACAGTTGACACTCTTATTTATGACGTCAGGAATCACCTGAAGCTGTTGTCATGAATTGCCAAGTCTATGGAAGCCTCTTGAGTTAACAAACTCCGAACCAGCGCCCATATGGGATGCCAGTGCCATAGGTAGAGGATTAACCTACTTCGCCACAGTGCCGGCCCCGGTATTTGACTTTTTAAATGAGATGTGTCTGGTGTACTTCTTTTTAATAGTTTTTTTAAAATTTTATTTTATTTATTTGACAGAGTTACAGTGAGAAGAGAAGCAGAGAGGCAGAGAGAGAGAGAGGTCTTCCATCCATTGGTTCACTTCCCAGATGGCTGTAATGGCCGGAGCTGCGCCGATCCAAAGCCAGGAGCCAGGAGCCTCCCCTGGGTCTCCCATGTGGGTGCAGGGGCCCAAGAACTTGGGACATCTTCTGCTATCCCAGGCTATAGCAGAGAGCTGGATCGGAAGAGGAGCAGCCGGGTCTTGAACTGGCACCCGTATGGGATACTGGCACTTTAGGCCAGGGCTTTAACCCACTGCGCCACGGCGCCGGCCCCAGAGTACTTCATTTTAAAAGTTTATTGTCCTAAAGACTTAGGGCAACTCATGTCCTCCAGTTTTGAAAATTGTTTTGAGATATATATATATATATATATATGGATATGAATAATTTTTCATTTTTTATGGATTGTATATAAATTGGATATTGGACCTTCAGGATTGCTCCTCTTTTACCTTCTATCTTTCTTTTATTGTTGTCTCTTTTACTATCTACATTCTTTTAAGTCATTTAACTTTTTCTAACCCTATTGTGTTTTTAAAACATTGTTTATCAGGGCTAGCATTGTGGCACAGTGGGATAAGCCACTGCTTATAGTGCCTGCATCCTATATTAGACCATCTAAGAGTCCTAGCTCTTTTGCTTCCAGTCCAGCTCCTTGTAATGGGCCCAGGAAAGCAGCAGATGATGGCCAAGTGCTTGGCACCTTTTGTGGGAGATGCAAATTGAGTTCCTGGCTCCTTGTTTCAGCCTGACCCAGCTCTGGTTGTTGGGACCCTTTGGAGAGTGAATCAGCAGATGGAAGATCTCCCTTCCTGTTTGTGTCACTCTGCCTTTAAAATGATTAAATAAATGTTAAAAAATACTATTTATCATTTGTTAAATTTTTAAAAAATAAGGTTTCTGCTTTTTTAAAGATTTATTTTTTTGAAAAAGAGAAGAGAGAGAGAGAGAGAAAGAAAGAAAGAAAGATGGTGAGATCTCCCATCTGCTGGGTCATTCCTCAAATAGCTCCAATGGCCAGGGCTGAGCCAGGCTGAAGCCAGGACCCAGGAGCTTCTTCCAGGTCTCCCACATGGGTGCAGGGGCCCAAGCACTTGGGCCACTTTCCACTGCTTTCCCAGGTGCATTATCAAGGAGCTGGATCAGAAGTAGAGCAGCTGAGACTTGAACTGCTGCCCAAATGGGATGCCAAGACTGCAGGCAGAGGCTTAATTTTCTACACCACAGTGCTGGACTTGTTTAAATTTCAGGGTCTCCTTGTTCTCTGAATGTTTCTCCTATTCTTGTTTTCTGAATTGTCTTCTCATACATTTCTGAGGGTTCTAACTGATTTTTCTTTTGGAAGTTTTCTTATGCATACTCCTAGTTTACTTACTATAAGTTGTTTCTTTTTGTTTTATGATTATTGCTTTCATCTCATGGTTATCTCTTGTATATTCACTAAAAAGTTAGCAGAAAAAAATTTACAGAAAAAAGTTAAACATGTTTAAGGTTAGGGCTTCCATTTTGTAGTGAATGGGGAGGGGCCTGGTCTTATCTTTGGGGACTTTTTAATTTTTGCAGGGAAGATCCTAATTATCTTTCTAGGATATACAGTTGGCTTCATTGTTCTTAGGTCCAAGCACACAGAGAGCTATGGTTTTTACCATTAGAATGTAGACTCGCTTAGTCACTTCAGCTTTTAGTTTGACACCTCTCTCCCCACCCCATGCCTTTTTTGAAGATTTATGTATTTTGAAAGAGTTACAAGAAGGCAAGACACACACACATAGAGAGAGAGAATCTTCTGTCTGTAGGTTCACTCTCCAGATGGCTGCAGCATACAGTGCTGGGCGAGACCTAATCTAGGAACCAGGAGCTTCATTTGAGTTTTAAATATGGGTGGCAGGGGCCTAGACACTTGAGCCATCTTTTGCTGCTTTCCCAGGCTTGTTAGCAGGGAGTTGGATTGGAAGTGGAGCAGCCAGGACATGACATGGGATGTGTTTGTCACTGGTGTAGCTTTACCCCACCCCGACACCTCCTTAACTGTGCTCTTGAACCTGGTACTTCAATGACTTATTTTTACCACCCCTCCCCACCATAAATCTCCTCTCCTGCTGGGATTGGGAAGAGTATTTACCTGGTTAGGTAGGATGATGAGGGAGGGAACCCAGGAGACTACTTCTTTTTATAGAAATTGAATCAATTCTCTTGTTTTTACTTTCATGTCTCACTGTGCCTGATGGTATTTGGAATCTCAGATTCCTTAAGTTTGTTATGTGAATTGGCTTTTCTCTTGTTAGAATTTTCTTCAGTTGTCTGGTGTTCAACTTTCTTAGCTCGAAATCCTTCATCTGTTTTTCATTTGCTAAAAATTTGTTGACATGTCTACTGTTCCTATTATTTTTTCTTATTCCTTGTGAATTTATACTCTTTATTCCTTTAATCTTTTTTTAAAAAGTGTATTTTATTTTTATTTGTTTGAAAGATGGAGGGACAGAGAGAGAGAGAGAGATCTTCCATCTACTGGTTCCTTCTACAAATATCTGCAACATTTAGGGAAGGGCCAGGCTGAAACCAGGAAGCAGGAATTCCATCTGGGTCTCCCTGGTCAGTCATCACCTGCTGCCTGTTAAGGTTCGCATTTGCAGGAAGCTGTTTGGGAACCAGAGCAGCCAGGACCCAGACTAGACACTCTGATTGGGAATGTAGGTGTCCTCACAGTGGCTTAGCCAGCTATGCCACAACACTTGCCGCTATTCTTTACCTGCTCCTTTTTTTTTTTTTTTTACGATTTATATATTTATTTTAAAGTCAGAGTTACACAGAGAGGAGAGGCAGAGAGAGAGAGAGAGAGAGAGAGAGAGAGAGAGAGAGAGAGGAGAGGCAGAGAGAGAGAGGTCTTCCATCTGCTGGTTCACTGCCCAGTTGGCTACAATGGCTGGAGCTGCGCCGATCTGAAGCCAGGAGCCAGGAGTTTCTACTGGGTCTTCCACATGAGTGCAGGGGCCCAAGGACTTGGGCTATGTTCTACTGCTTTCCCAGGCCATAGCAGAGAGCTGGACCTGCTCCTCTTTTTATAATCTTACTTTAATATTTTTTAAATAAGATAATAACATGGTAACAGAAATTTGTTTCAAGTGGTATTTTTTTCTAAAATTTATATATTTGAAACGTACAGTGAGAGAGAGAGAGAGAGAGAGAGAGAAAGAGAAAAAGAAAATCTTCCATCCATTCATCCACTGGAAGATCTCCCCAGATGGCTGCAATGTCCAGGGCTGGGCCAGACTGAAGCTAGGAGCCAGGAGCTTCTTCCAGGTCTCCCATGTAGGTGTAGGGACCTAAGCACTTGGGCTGTCTTCTGCTTTTCCCAGGCTCATTAGTATACAGCTGGACTGGAAGTGTAGTAGCCTGGACTCAAACTGGCATCCATATCTGACTCTGGTGTCCCAGGCAACAGCTTTTTTTTTTTTTTTAATTTGTTTATTTATTTTATTTATTTGAAAGGCCAAATTACAGAGAGAGAGAGAGAGAGGGAGGGAGGGTGGGAGAGAGAGAGAGATATTCCACCCACTGGTTCACTTCCCGAATGGTCGCAACAGCTGAGGCGGGGCCAAGCTTAAGCCAGGAGCCAGGACCTTCTTTTGGGTCTACCAAAGCAGGGTGCAGGGGCCCAAGCACTTGGGCCATCTTTCACTGCTTTCCCAGATGCATTAGCAGAGAGCTGGATCGGAAGTGGAACAGCTGGAACTAGATCTGGCACCCTTGTGGGTTGCTGGCATTGTAGGTGGTGGTTTAACCAGGTGTGCCACAGTGCCAGGCCCCACCCCTCCAGTTTATTTTTTAACATATCCTCATATATAATGGCTATATATGGGTCTCTCTCTTTCTCATTCCCCATTTATATCTGTATCCATATCCATATCTATTCATCTATATATGTTTTAAATGTATATGACCTAGCCGTTAGTTTGCTGGTGGAGGTTGTCCCATATCTCATATTGAAGGACCTGGGTTAAGGCCTTATTTTACCTCTGAATCCAGCTCCCTGTTATTGTACACCCTGGGAGGCAACAGGTAATGGCTCAAGCAATTGAGTCCCTGTCATCTGTAAGAGAGACCTGGATTGAGTTCTTGGCTCCTGGCTTTGGCTTGGCTCAGCTTTAACATTGTGGGAATTTGGGGAGTGAACTAGCAGATGGAAGATCTCTCTGTCTCTCCCTTTCTCTCTCTTTATAACTCTGCCTTTCAAACAACTAAATAAAAATCTTTACCAAAAAAAAATTGTTTTGAGAAATATTTGAAAAAACATGAGGCAAATTTTAAATTTTTCAAAACTTATAAAAAGAATTTATTAATGTCCTAGAAGATTGTGTTAGAGCTGTTTCTTTCTCTTTTATATAAAGATTTATTTATTTGAAGGTTAGAGTTGCAGAGAGAGGGAGAGATAGAGAGAGAGAGATCTTCCATCTGCTGGTTTACTCCCCATATGGCAGCAATGGCCGGGGCTGGGTCAGGCCAAAGCCAGGAGCCAGGGGCTTCTTCCAGGTCTCCAATGTTGATAGCAGGGGTCTAAGCACTTGGGCCATTTTCTGTTGCCTTTCACAGGCCATTAGCAGGGAGCTGGATGGGAAATGAAGCAATGGGGACACAAACTGGTACCCATATGGGATGCTGTCATTGCAGGTGTTGATTTTTACCTGCAACGCCACAACACTGGTCCCTAGAGCTATTTCTTTTGTCTTATCAAGAAACCAGGGGGCCCTGTGCTGTGGCCTAGCAGGTTAACGCCCTGCTCTGAAGCGCCAGCATCTCATGTGGGTGCTGATTCGAGACCTGGCTGCTCCTCTTCCAATCCAGCTCTCTGCTATGGCCTGGGATAGCAATAGAAGATGGCCCAAGTCCTCAGACCCCTGTAGCCACATGGGAGACCCAGAAGAAGCTCCTGGCTCCTGGCTTCGGATCAGTGCAGCACCAGCCATTGCGGCCAATTGGGGAGTGAACCGTTGGACGGAGGACCTCTCTCTCTCTCTCTCTGCCTCTCCTCTCTCTGAGTAACTCTGACTTTCAAATAAATAAATAAATAAATAAATAAATAAATCTTAAAAAAAAAAAAAAGAAACCAGGTACATTTAGATTTTACTGTGGGAGTTTTTCCTCTCTTGGAAGCCCCCCTCCATGCCACTCTGGCTGGAGGTCTTTGACTCTAATAAATCTTTTTAAATCTCAAAAAAATTTTTTTATGATAATTGTGCCTCTTAAACATTTACAAAGTTTTACTAAAATTGGTTGTTGCATCCAGCACAGCAGGGTGTCAGGTTAATCTGAAAGAGAAGTGGTGTCACATAGATTAAGGAAACAGAATCTGATTAAAGATTTTAATGTGGAGAAACCAGGGGACACTCTGTCCACTGCCAAGATGGAGGCAGAAGCAGGGTCCCAGTTATCTGGTTACTCCAAGTATTTATTAATGGTGACATGATAGATTAATCATAAGAAATGTGCAGTTTTGTGGTAACAGGATTTCATGATGAAGGAGTTTAAACATAGTAAAACAGGGAACAATGCGTTGGGAGTTTCGATGTTTATAGGAAGGACTTTTCTTGAAAGCTTGGATTAAGAGAACAATCACAATGTGGAAAAGTCTTGAGGGGGACTCATTAACTGGGGTGAATGTCCCACTTGCTGTTTACTGGAGCCCACAGCATTTCCTTAGCCACCTCAGCATCATGTCAATGACCTTTTCCATTGACGTAACGTGACCGATCACCTTTGCAATCTGGCCAAGCATGCCTTCAGCAGAATTCAGGCCATGTGGTAGTCTTCGAAATGTAGGCTTTTAACAGAATTCAGGCCATGTGGTGGTACCTGACAATCAGTATATTGAATTTCATCCGTTGGGCCACTGTGTTACAAATAATTTCCTTTGAATTTAAGCTGATAGAAATGGGACGCCGGTCATCAGATACTGAAGAAGAAAGCAGAAGCAAGAGAAAAAAGAAACACCGTAGACGGTCGTCTTCGAGCAGTTCTTCAGACAGCAGAACGTATAGTCGGAAGAAAGGCGGAAGGAAATCAAGATCAAAGTCCAGATCTTGGTCCAGAGATCGTCAGCCTCGTTCACATTCTTATGATAGAAGGTAATTTGTATAGTTTTAGTTCTTACAGTAAGGAGGGTAACATTCTTTAGAGTTCATGTGTTTCTCTATTTTTAATTTCCTGCATAATTTTTTTTCTTTTAATAATTACATATTTATTAGAATAAGGCCCAACCCAGGTTTTTTATCTCACCAACTTTAGTCCAGAGTCTAGTGTGTTCATCCTTTGTCTCTTCTTTGTAAGAAAGTAGATATAAATGAGTGTTCTCATGCCTTATAGTTTAATGACATTTGGAAAGATTATTTACTGCTTAAGACCTATACTGCCTTAATTAGTAACTCATCCAGTCTCACTAAATTATGAACCAGGCATCTGACTGTTTAAGAGGCAGAACTTTTAATTTCTCTCTGTTTGTTTTAAAGAAAGAGTAAGGCATAGTACAAATGAGATGATTCTTTAGAGTATGGAAGATTTCTCCTTAATATCCATAACATCAAATTTTATAGCAATGGTATTTGATTATATTTTATTTCAGACGCAGGCATCGCTCAAGTAGTAGCTCTTCTTATGGCTCTAGAAGAAAACGAAGTCGAAGTCGTTCAAGGGGTCGTGGAAAATCCTATAGAGTTCAGAGGTCTAGGTCAAAAAGCAGAACAAGAAGGTACATGTGCCTTATTAGCATTTATTACTTGTAACAAACTGTTTCCAAAATTAATGACTTAAAGCCATAATAATTTATTTTGTCATCATTTTACACCTTTGACTGAGCTCAGCTGGCAATTCTGGGTTGTCTCACTTGGGGTCATTTTTGCAGTTGTGTGACAGCTTGACTGGAACTGAATTGTCAGTGTGGCTTTTGATTCTGGCTATTGGCTAGGGTATACATGGCTTGTCATGCTCTGTAGGCTCGGTTGGGCATTTTTTATAGTGGAAATGTTTCAAGAGGCTGAAAGCAGAAACTGCAAAATCTCTTTAGGGCCAGCCTCAGAAATGTCAGGGTATTCTATGGGCTCCGTATTTGTGTTCCCCACCAAGCTCGTATGTTGGAACCCCGATTCCTTTTGAGATTATATTTGGGGATAGGACTTTTATGGAGGCAATTAAGATTAAATGAAGAAATATTGTTGGGACCCTAATCCAGTTAGGTTGGTGGCCTTATGAGATGAGGAAGAGACATCTCTTCATGTAAAGAAAATCCAGGTGAGAACATGGAGAAAAGGCCACCATCTACAAGACAGGAAGAGAGCCCTCATAAGGAACCAAATTGGCTGGTACTTTGATATGGACCTTTTAGTTTCTAAAGTGGTGAGAAAATTTCTGCTGTTAAGCCACCCAATCTATTGATATTTTGTTATGGTACTCTGGGCAGACTAATTCATGGTGTCACTACACGTGCATTTTTTTGGCCTTGCTTAGGGCCAATAAAGAGAGTGGCTTATCTGGAGAGTTGTACATTTTGGGCATTGGTAGAAAATATAATTTAATAAGATGATGGGATGGGAACTGTGGTGAAGACTGGTGTTCAGAAGTCATTGAAGGTTTTTGAGCAGGAGAATTTTAGGATTAAATAAAGCATAAAAACAGTATTTTAGGAAGTTCAGGTTTTTTTCCTCTGCTTGTTTCTGCATGCTCTTAGGATCTAATTGGGGATGGATGTTAGCAGTCTCAATTTGTTATCTAGGCATAACATTTATCATTTATGATTCTCTGTATGGATAATAGTAGTAAAGTCAGAATGTGTAACTTTTCTGGCCTTGTATTACTTAAATTCTAAGGATAAACCATTCTGTAGTACATGCTTTCTTTCTCCATTTGACCCATAGTTGCATGCTTTGTTTCTTTGAGTGTACTCTTTTTTCCAGTTTGTATCATCATCTGTATTTGGAGAAATCTTCCTACCATTTTTTGTTAAAAGATTTATTTATTTATTTGAAAGAGTTACGTGTAGCGAGGAGAGGCAGAGAGAGAGAGGTCTTCCATCCGCTGGTTTACTCCCCAGTTGGCTGCAATGGTCAGAGCTGTGCTGATTGGAAGCCTGGAGCCAGGAGCTTTTTCTGGATCTTCCACATGGGTGCAGGGGCCCAAGGAATTGGGCCATCCTCTACTGCTTTCCCAAGCCATACTAGAGAGCTAGATCAGAAGTGGCGCAGCCAGGACTTGAACCGGCGCCCATATGGGATGCCAGCACTTTAGATAGTGGTCTTACCTGCTACGCCACAGCACCGGCCCCTCTTCCTACCTTTTTAATGTTGATTTATTTTCATCTACTTAAAAGGCAAAGCAACCGAGACACAGAGAGATCTTCCATCTGCTAGTTTACTCCTCAAAGTCCTGTAACAGTCAAGCCTGGGTGAAGCTGAAGCCAGGAACCTGGAATTCCATTTGGGTCTCACATGTGGATGGCAGGAATCCAAGCACTTAGGCCATCACCTGCTACCTTCCAGGTTATAATAGCAGAAAACTGGATTGGAAATAGTGCACCCAGGACTCCAGCTGGCATTCCAACATGGATGCTGGCATTGTAAATGGTAGTTTAACCCACTGTACCACTGCACCCATCCCTCTTAACATTTTAATGTTAACTTTATTTAGTTTTCTTTTTTTTTAAGATTTTGTTTATTTGAAAGGCTGGGTTACACACACACACACACACACACACACACGTACAGAAATAGAAGTGGGGGAGAGGAGAGAGTGATTATCTTCCATTCGTGGTTCACTCCCCATATGACTGTAACCTGGGTTTGTGTCAGGCTGCAGCCAAATGCCTGGAACTCTATCCTAGTCTCCCAAGTGGGTGACAGGGGCTGGGTACTTGGGCCATCTTCCACTACTTTCTCAGGCTCATTAACAGAGAGCTGGATTGAAAGGGGAGCAGCTGGGACTAAACTGGTGCCCATATGTGATGCCAGCATTGCAAGCTGCGAAACTTGACCCACTGTGCCAGAATGCTGGCCCCCAAGTTCTATGTAACTAATTCTCCTTTTCTTTAAACCCTTTTACTGTTTTTATGTTTTTCTCTCCTAAGGCAAGTTTAAACCATCCTTTCTCTCACCTACTATCCCATGTGGTTTTTGATTTGTGACAGTTATATTGTAAATATTATGGTTTTGTTTTTCTCATATATTGTAATCTCTTGGTAACTAGCATAATTCCTTGCTCAGTTGATACATGATGACTGAATGATTAATTGGAGAAATGAAGGTAGATAGAGAGTTGAAAAGGAAAAGTTTTATTTTATTAATTTGTAGAGAGAAAGCTTTATTTTCTATGTCTTAATTTATCTAGCAAGAGACTGATTACCAGAAAGCAACTTGAATTATAATTTCCTATCGGTGGGACCAGATATAATAATACTCTGCTTTTATGGTCATTTTCGGTTTATAGAGTGCTTTAACATACACTATATCAGTCAATCTGTGTATGATTAGGAAAACAGAAGCCACTCGATTCCAGGGATGAGAGAGTTTTAGCATAGAACCTTTGATAGGGCTTAGGGAATGTGTAGGGTGGGCAAGGTGTCAGTGATTATTTCAGCCTGAAGCATGGAAATTTGTTATTTTCTCAGACGTAAGTGGAAATCTTAAGAAATAAAGTGAAAAGTTTTCAAGAAACTACTCACTTGGAAGCTGCTTCTGTGCCTAAGTGTTTAGTTACAACTTCCTCTAGTAGGGAATCTGAAAATGCAGTTACTCTCTTTTCCTTTGCAGAAGGGGACCTTAAAAAGAGTGGCAATGATCTAGTCACCAATAGGTAATCCAGCACACATCCATTTTGTAACTGAGCTTTTGTAGTCCTCTGGGAGGAAACAAATTCATGAGCCCATTCAAAATGGCAACTTCTCAACTTTGCTGTTACATGTGTCTAAAATAAAGGTGTTATCAGGAATGACAGTAACTGCAAAGTTTAATGTTTGATGTTTAATTTCCATAGGTAACTTATAGAGTAATTGGGTAATTAGTCTTTTTAATATAACTTTTTATGTTCTTTTTGATGTGCTAGTTGTGACATGTATCTTATCACTTTCTTCTCCATTGGTGAGAAAGTTACCCTTATTATATACAGTATATTTACTTGCTTATTTTGGCTAAACCTGGTAGAGGAGACTTGGCCTGCTAAAGGTGGAAAGTGCTGTGGGACTGAAGAAAGAGATGAAGAAATCCAGGATTACACAGAGTTTATTAGAGACTTAAGGACAGAGGCATTGTTTTGAGTGGACACCAGACTGATGGATCCCTAGCCACTAGGGAAGAGAAAAATGGTTTTGTAGGTAGAGGTAGCCTGTGACTAACAAGCTTATACCTGGACTTTCTCAGGAAGTATTAACATTACACGTGTCAGATAAGAGGTATATCAGATGTCAGATAAGTTGCCTTAATGAGTTTGTTTATCCCATAGGCTTTGGGATGACTGTCAGGGTCACCTGAATGGCAAAATAATGGTTATGTCCAACCTGACTGTAATCATATTGAGTTGGATCTTTAAATTGATCAGTTATGGAATATACAGAAAGTAGTTTCAGAAATGCTAATATATGGTGTTGAAAATCTCACTTAGAAAGTAAATTCAATGTTTCTTCCCATTCTTATGATCAGTACCCTGAGGGTGTCTAGTTCTGCATCTGAACCCAGACTGGTTCTTTCAGTATGGTTAATTTCTTCATTTTGAAAGATTTCTATTTATATTTCATTTTGAGTACTTAGTTCCTTTAAATTATTGTACTTTTCCTGTTTATTTTAGTATGTAAAACATTAATATGGTTCCAAAAGACATGACTTTACCAAATGGTATACTTAGAAAAGTATTACTCCCTCTTCTCTCTCTCTCTCTCTCTCTAGAGAGAGAGAGAGAGAGAGAGATTGTTCATTGGCTGTTTCACTCCTCAAATGGCTGCAATGGCCAGGGCTGGACCAAACTGAAGCCCTGAGCCTGAAGATTCTTCCAGGTCTCCCAAGTGGGTATAGGGGCCCAAGCACTTGGGCCATTTTCCACTGCTTTCCTAGGCACATTAACAGTGAGCTGGGTAGGAAGTGGAGCAGCTGGGAGTTGAGCTGGTGCCCATATGAGATGGCAGCACTGCAGGCAGTAACTTGTTCAGTGTCACAATTCTGCTCCCCACTCCCTCTTCTATCCTGTTCCTGCCTACACTTTGATGTAACCAATCTTGTTAGTTACTAGCTTAAACTTTCTGCATTTCTTTTTTTTTTAAATGAGTAATTATACTTGAGGCATTCCATAGATACTTAGTTACATTTTACTTTTTTTGTATACAAATATATCTTTTTTAAAATTTTGTTATATAAGTTTCATGTACTTTTTTTAAAAAGATTTTTTTTATTCATGAGCAAGAGACACACACAGAAAGAAATCTTCTATCTGCTGAAAGACAGAGTTATAGAGAAAAGGTAGAGACAGAGAAATCTTCCATCTGCTCGTTCACTCCCAAATGGCTGCACTGAAGCCAGGAACCAGGAGCTTCCTTGAGGTCTTCCACATGGCTGCAGGGGCCCAAGTACCTGGACCATCCTCCACTGCTTTCCCATGCGCATTAGCAGAGAGCTGGATTAGAAGTGGAGCAAGTGGGACTCGAACTGGCACCTATATAGGATACTGGAGCTGCAGGCTGGATCTTTAATCCACTGTGCCACAGTGCCGGCCCCCATGTATTTCGTATATACAGATTTAGGAACGTAATGATACTTCCTACCCTATTCTTCCTTCTGCCTACGCTTCAACCTTTCCTCTTCCCTCTTCCATTCCCACTCTTAATTTTTACACAGACCTATTTTCAGTTTACTTAATGATAGTAAGCTTTTTTTTAAAAAAAGATGTATTTATTTATTGAAAGTCAGAGTTACACAGAGAGAGCGTTCCTCCATCTGATGGTTCACTCCCTAATTGGCCACAACGGCTGGAGCTGCACCAATCCAAAGCCAGGAGCCAGGAGCTTCTTCTGGGTCTCCCACGTGGGTGCAGGGGCCGAAGGACTTGGGTCATCCTCTACTGCTTTTCCAGGCCATAGTAGAGAGCTGGATCGGAAGTGGAGCAGCTGGGTCTTGAACCGGCGTGCACATGGGATGCTGGTGCATCAGGCCAGGGTGTTAAGCTGCTGCGCCACAACGCCGACCCCAATGATCGTGAAATTAACCCTACACTAAGTAAAAGAGTTCAGTAAATAGCATGAAGAAAGAAACACTGTTCCTCAAGGGAAGAGACAAGTGCTGTAAACAATCATTGAATCTCAGAATACATTTCACTCCAATACATTACATTTTAGGTACTCTGTTAGTTACCTCAGATCAGGGAAAACATGATATCTTTTTGGGGCTGGCTTATTTCACTAAGTATAATGGTTTCCAGTTACATCCATCTTCTTGAAAAATACAGGATTTTTTTTTTTTTTTTGAACACTTGAGTACTACTCCATGGTGTATACATAAAATAATTTCTTTATCCAGTCAATGGTTGATGGACATCTAGGTTAATTGTGTATCTTACCTATTGTGAATTATGCTGCAATGAACATGGGGGTACATATAACTTTTCATATGCTGAATCTTTTGGTTTGGGTAAATTCCCACGAGTGGGATGGCTGGATCATATGGTAGGTCTATATTCAGCTTTCTGAGGTATCTCCATACTGCTTTCCTCAGTGGTTGTACCAGATTACATTCCCACCAACAGTGGATTAGGGTACTCTTTTCCCGACATCCTCACCAGCATTTGTTGTTTGCTGATTTCTGTATGAGAGCCATTCTAACTGGAATGAGGTGAAACCTCATTGTGGTTTTTGATTTGCATTTCTCTGATGGCTAGTATCCTGAGCATTTTCTCAAGTGTCTTGAGCTCTTTATAGATTATACAGGTTAACCCTTTATCAGTTACATAGTTTGCGAATGTTTTCTCCTCTTCACATTGCTGAGTGTTTCTTTTGCAATGCAGAAGCTTCTCAGCTTGGTATAATCCCATTTGTCAATTTTGGCTTCTGGGTCTTTTCCAGTAAGTCTTTGTCTATGCCAATGTCTTACAGAGTTTCCCCAATGTTCCTTAGTAATTTGATGCTATCAGGTCATAGATTTAAGTCTTTGATCCGTTTTGAGTTGATTTTTGTATAAGGTAGAAGGTAGGGGTCTAGTTTTGTACTTATACATGCCGAGATCCAGTTTTCCCAGCACCATTTGTTGAAGAGACTCCTTGTTCCAGGGATTGATTTTCACTCTGTTGTCAATGATAAGTTGGTTGTAGATGCATGGATTGATTTCTGGAGTTTCTGTTCTGTTCCATTGGTCTACAAGTATGTTTTTGTGCCAGGTCCAGACTGTTTTGATTATAACTGCCCTGTAGTATGTCTTGAAATCTGGTATTGTGATGCCTCTGGCTTTGTTTTTGTTGTATAAGATTGCTTTTTTCTTTTCAGGGTCTTCTGTGTTTCCATATGAATTTTAGGATCATTTTTTTCTAGAGCTGCAAAAAAAGTCATTGATAGTTACATTGGGATCACATTGAATCTGTAAATTGCTTTTGGTAGTATGGACATTTTTGATGATATTGATTCTTCCAATCAATGAACATGGTAGATTTTTCCATTTTTTAATGTCTTCTATTTCTTTTTTTAGTGTTTTGTTATTTTCATCATTGAGATGACTTCCTTGATTAAATTTATTCCGAGATATTTAATTCCTTTCGGAAATATGGTAAATGGAACTGATCTTAAAAGTTCTCTTTCAGCCAAGGCATTGTCTGCATATACAAGGGCTATTGATTTTCTGTGTTAATTTTATATCCTGCCACTTTGATCAGCTCTTGTGCTGACTATTGTTGTACAATGTAATACTTTATCCATTTTAGTATTTTTTTTTATCCTAGTACTAGTGGTTGAACTCTGTAATTAACACACAATTATTCTTAGGTGTTTAAATTTTAACTGAAAAGTGATCCCTGTGAAATATGAGTGAAAGGTGGCCCAAATCCTTAGGCCCCTGCACCCGTGTGGGAGACCAGGAAGAAGGTCCTGGATCCTGGCTTCAGATCAGCTCAGCCCCATCCATTGTGGTTAGCTGGGGAGTGAACCCAGTTCACTTCCAGTGGATGGAAGAAAACTCTCTCTCTCTCTCTCTCTCTCTCTCTCTCTCTCTCTCTCTCTGTGTGTGTGTGTGTGTGTGTGTGTGTGTGTGTGTGCCTCTCCTCTGTCTGTGTAACTATGCCTTTCAATAAAATAAATCTTTAAAAAAATAAATTTCAGTTGATCTTGGTGTATTTTTTTCCTTAATATATTGTCAGATTCTGTTCACTACTTTTTAAGCGTAACGCTTTTATCCTGATATTCATATGTAATATTTGCCATTTTTCCTTTTGTAGTATCTTCATGAACTTTAGCCATCAGTATTATCCTTGATTCCTAAAATGCTTGGTATCAGAAGATCTGATCTGTAAAGTTTTTTTTCTCAACTTTTTTTTAAAAAAAGATTATTTATTTATTTATTTGAAAGGCAGAGTGACAGAGAGAAGGAGAGATACATTGGCGTACTACCCAGAGGACTGCAAATAGGCAGGACTAGGCTAGGTCTAAGCCACAAGCCAGGAACTCCCTCTGTTTTTTCTCTGGGGGTGACAGGAACCTAAGTACTTGCACCATCATCCCATGCCTCGCAGATGTCTTAGCAGAGGCTGCATGAGAAAGTCAGAGCAGGTAGGACTTGAACTGGCTCTTTGATATAGGATGCAGGCGTCCTAAGTTGTGGCTTAACCTGCTGTACCACATTACCTGCCCTTTAAAAAAAGTATTTTTTAATTTCTTGAGAGACAGAGAGAGAGAGCTAGAACAAGACATCAAGAGCATGAGAGTGAGAGAGCGTGCTTCCATCCTCTGGTTTTTACCTTAAATATGCACAATGATTATGACTGGGCTGGGCTGAAGCCAGGTGCTGGTAACTCAATCCAAATCTCCCATGTGGATGGCAGAAATTCACTTATCTGAACCATCACTACTGCCTCCCAGGGTCTGCATTAGCAGAAAACTGGAGTCAGAACCTGCAGCCACGTATTGAACCCAGGTCCCTGATATGAGACCACCAACATTTTAAGCAGTTTCTTTTTTTTAAATTAAATTTTCTTTAAAGATTTATTTATTTTTTTTAATTTGAAAGGCAGAGTTAGAGGGGGAAGGGGAGAGAGGAGAGAATGAATGAATGAATCTTCCATCCTTTGGTTTACTCCCCAAATGACCACAATAGCCAGGGTTAGGCCAGGCGGAAACCAGGAGCCAAGAACTCCATCTGGGTCTCCTACATGAGTGGCAGGGGCCTAAGCACTTGGGCCATCTTCTGCTATCTTCCCAGGCATATTATTAGGAAGCTAGATTGGAGGTAGAGTAGCCAGGACTCAAACCTGCACTCTGATATGGGATGCTGGCATCACAAGTGGCAACTTAACTCCTGTGCCACAGTGTTTCCTGTTTTACATTTTCATTTGGTTTACTTTGTTATTTTTCTAGTCTTGTGATCTGGGAGTTTATTTATGCTTAGTTTCTATTGATAAAAGTGTGTAGTGCTATGAATTTTCCTATAATCACTGCTTCAAGTATCTTCCATGGATATTATTCTAAGATATTGTGGAAAATTTCAAGTATATTAGCAAAGTTGAAAGAATTTTACAATGAGTATATATATGTCTATATATATGTATATATGTGTGTATATATACCAGTTAATATATTCCTATATTTTTTAAAAAAAATTTTATTTATTTGAGAGCCTGAGTTAGAGATAAAGAGAGAAAGTTCTTCTATCTGTTGGTTCACTCTCCAAATTGGCCGAAACAGCTGGAGCTGGACGGATGGGAAGCCAGGAGCTAGGACCTTCTTTCGGGTCTCCCATGTGGGTACAGGGTCCCAAGCACTTGGGCCAGCTTTCACTACTTTCCTAGGTCGTTAGCTGAGAGCTGGATTAGAAGAGGAGCAGCTGGCACTAGTACAGGTGTCCATATGGGATGCCGGCACTGCAGGCAGAGGCTTAGCCTACTATGCCACAGCACTGGCCCCAGTATATTAACATTTTACTGGCTTTGCCACATATTTATCTGTTTATCCATTCTTCTGTCAACTAATTCATTGTAACTTTGGATTCAATTCCAGTTGCAGACATCAGGATTCTTTCCCTTTAAATACTTCAGCATGCTTAGCATGAACTGGAATTCCGTATTTGTTTATACAGTTTTTCTTTTGAAAATAACAAGTTTGAAAGTTTTTAATTTGAGGCAACATTTATATATGGTGAAATGTACAGATTTTAAGCATACATTTGCCAAGTTTTGACCAATGCATATGCTGTCAAAATACAGAACATTATCATTATTACCAGAGAGTTCCCTCATAACCTTTCTCAATTAATTCCTGCTTGCAAGGTAACTCAGTGGTAATCACAATTTTGATTTCTTTTTTCACCGTAGATAGACTTCACATGAATATAATTATATAGTACTTTCTCACTTAAGTCTTTCTTATTCAACATTCTATATCTTAGTGTTCATTCCTTTTTATTGTTAAGTAGTATTCTATGGTATGGATATGTCACTTTTTTTTCTAGAATTTTATGTAAATGTAATCTGTTAGTGGTAATCTTTTGCATATGGTTTCTTTCATTTAGCATAATGCTTTCATCTTTTATTGCTGAGTAGTGAATACATCACAGTTTATTTTTCTGTTGATGAGTACTTTGTTTCTAGATTTGGCTATTTTGAATAAAGGTACTATAGTATTGGTTTTGTAGGACTTCTTTTGAATATCTGTATTCATTCTTCTTAAGTAAATACCTGGTAGTGAAACATCTGAGTTATAGATTAGGTATCTGTTTAGTTTTATAAGAAACAGCCAAATGATTTTCCAAAGGGTTTTCCAAAGTGGTGTCCTTTTATATTCCCACTAACAATGTATGAGAGTTGTAATCACCTATAGACTCCCCAGCACTTGGTGTTAGTCATTTTGGTTTTGGTCAAACTGCTATGTGTGTAGTGGCATCTCATGGTTTTAATTTGCGCTTATAGTTTATGGTATGGATATATCCCATTTTCCTGAAATTATATAAATATAATCATTTTGTAGAACCATTTTCTTATTTATATTTACATCTATTGTGCATCTCATTTTTATGTGGTAAGAAAGACAAATTTACCCTCCTACTAATTTTTTTAAAAGATTTATTTATTTATTTGAAAGAGTTACAGAGAGAGGCAGAGAGATTGGTGTGTGTGGGGGGGGTCTTCCATCTGCTGATTCCCTCTCCAGTTGGCTGCAATGGCCTGAACTGTGCTGATCCGAAGCCAGGAGCAGGAGCTTCCTCCAGGTCTCCTACGCAGGTGCAGGAGCCCAATCACCTGGGCCATCTTCTACTGCTTTCCCAGGCCATAGCAGAGAGCTGGATCGGAAGAGGAGCAGCTGGAACTTGAAGCAGTGCTCATATGGGATGCCCGCACTGCAGGCGGTGTCTTTACACGCTACGCCACAGCACTGCCGCCCACTAATTTTAAGTAAACATTTATAGTATTGCTAACCATATATGTGCACATTGTTGTAAAGAGATCTCTGGAACTTTTTCATCTATCTTAGATGACCATGTATCTATTGAACAACTTTCCATTTCCCTGTCCTTATAGCCACTGGCAGCTGCCATTTTACTTCCATTTCTGAGATTATTTTAAATACCTCTGAAGGTGAAGTTGGTACAGTAGGTAAGTTGCTACTTGGAATGCCTGCAAACCACATCGGAGTGCCTGGTTTGAGTCCTGGCAATTCTGTGTTTGTTCTAACTTCCTCCTCATGCATACCCTTGGAAGCAGTAGATGATGGGTTCCTGCCACCCACATGGGAGACCCAAGTTTAGGTCTGGGCTCCTGGATTTGACTCTCCCAACCCTGGTTATTGTGGGCATTGGGCTAGTGTACCAGCAGATGGAAGATCTTTTTCTGTCTCTCTCTCTACCTTTTATATAAAATGAATATATATATATGTGTGTGTGTGTGTGTGTGTGTGTGTGTGTAACATAACTTGCGGCAGGTGTTGTGATACAGTGGGTTAAGTCTCTGTTTTGGATGCCTGCTTCCCATATTGGAATGCCTGATTGAGTCATGACTGTGCTTCCTATTCACATTGCTTCTATTGTGCACCCCTGGGAGGCAGCAGATAATGACTCAAGTATTGGATTCCTGCCATCCATGTGGGAGACCTGATGGAGTTCCTGGCTTCTGGCTTCAGCCTGGCCCAGCCTTGGCTGTTTTGGAGTTTGGGCAATAAGCAGTGGATGGAAGATCTCTCTCTCTCTTTCTCTTTGTTTGCCTTTCAAGTAAGATGAAAAAAAAATATTAAAAAAAAAGATACCTGGGGGGGGGGCATTTGGTATAGCAGATTAAGACTGTTTTATACATCCCATGTCAGAGTGCATGGGTTACAGTCTTGCCTCTGCTTCTGATCCAGATTCTTGCTAGGCACTAAAGGAGGCAGCAGATGATAATTAAAGGAATAAGGCATTTGGGAATTAAACCAGCAGATTGAAGATCTCTCTCTCTCTCTGTGTCTCTTTCAAATAAACAAAAATAAGTAAAAGTTAAACTATATCTCAATTATGTGGAATTATAAAATTACCTTTTCTTGACCAGCTTATTTCACTTACCATGGTGTCCTTAAGCTTCCTCCATGTTGTAACATGTGACAGGATTTCCTTTTCTAAGGCTGAATAATATTCCATTATTTGTATAAGCCACATTTCCTTTATCCATTCATCTGTTGATGAATTTTTAGGCTGATTTCTTGTCTTGGCTGCTGTGAATAGTCTTTTAGTGAACATGAGTATGCATATACCTCTTCAGTGTTTCAGTTCTTTTGGATCTGAGTCCCATCCAAAGGTTGAATTGCTAGATCCTTTGGTTGTTTTATTTTTAATTTTTAAAAAATTTATTTATGATTTATTTGAAAGGCAGAGTTACAGAGACAGAGCGGGAGAGAGAGAGAGAGATCCTCCATCTGCTGATTCACTCCCCAAATGGCCACAGGGGCTGTACCATGCTGAATCTGGGAGCTTGGAGCCTCCTCCAGGTCTTCCAAGTGGTGCAGGGTCCCAAGCACTTGGGCCATCCTCCACTGCTTTCCCAGGCACATTAGCAGGGAGCTGGATCAGAAGTGGACCAGCCCATATGGGATGTTTTTTTTCTCAGGTGGCAGTTTATTCCATTACGTCACAATACCAGCCCTGTTAATTTTTTAAAGGACTGTTTCCCATTGACAGTTTTCTTATCGTTTTCCACAGAAACTGCACCATTTTATAATCCCACTTACACTATGTAAAGATTCATTTCTTTATATCATTTCTTTACTATTTTTTGAGAATGATCATCCTAAATGTTGTGAAATATTACCTTATTGTGGGTTTTGATTTGCACTTCCCTGAGAATTAGTGATTTTGGAACATATTTTTATATGCTTGTTGGCTGTATCAGATAAGGGCCCATCCCCTTATTTAATATATTTTGTAAGTATTTTCTCCTCTGCATGTTTGCTTTTTTACTCTATTATTTTTACTCTATTATTCCCTTTCCTTAACAGTTTTTAAGTTTGATATGGTCCAAGTTGCCTGTTTTTACTTTTGTTATGTAAGGACACTGTTCATGAAACTTTCCTCCTCTGTTTTCCTCTAATTTTATAGTTTCAGGTCTTGTGTTTAGGTGTTGAATCCATTTTGAATTAATTTTTGTGTATAGCTTAAGGGTCCATCTTTCTTCTTTGCATGTGTATATCAAGTTTCTTTCCCCATTATATTGTTTTAGCATCTGATTGAAGATCATTTGACTATGTGTTGAAAAATTTATTCCTGAACTTTTTATTCTGTAGCATTGGTTTAGATGCCAGTAACATACTGTTTTTTTTTTTTTTTTTAATTTGACAGGTAGAGCTATAGACAGAGAGAGAGAGAGAGAGAGAGAGAGAGAGAGAGAGGTCTTCCTTCCATTGGTTCACTCCCCAAACGGCTGCTATGGCTGGTGCTGTGCCAAACTGAAGCCAGGAACCAGGTGCTTCTTCGTAGTCTCCCATGCAGGTGCAGGGGCCCAAAAACTTGGGCCATCCTCCACTGTCCTCCCAGGCCACAGCAGAGAGCTGGACTGGAAGAGGGGCAACTGGGACTAGAACCCGGTGCCATATGGGATGCCGGCGCCGCAGGCGGAGGATTAACCAAGTGAGCCATGGTGCCGGCCCCATACTGTTTTTTTTTTTTTTTAAAAGCTTTTATTTAAAGAATATAAGTTTCCAAAGTACAGCTCATGGACCACAATGGCTCCCCCCCACACACAATTTCCCTCCCTTTCGCCACCCTCCCCCGTCCCGCTCCCTCTCCCCTTCTGGTCTGATTATAGTAGTTTTGTAATATGTTTTGAAGTTAGGAAGCCTGAGGCCTCCAACTTTGTTCTTTTTATTTATTTATTTTTAAGGATTTTTTTTATTTATTTGAAAGAGTTACAGAGAGAGGTAGAGCCAGAGAGAGAGAGAGGTCTTCCATTCCGCTGGTTCATTCCCCAGATGACCACAATGGTCAGAGTTGAGCTGATCCGAAGCCAGGAGCCATGAGCTTCTTCCAAGTCCCCCACACAGGTGCAGGGACCCAAGGACTTGGGCCATCTTCTATTGCTTTCCCAGGCCATAGCAGAGAGCTGGATTGGAAGAGGAACAGCCAGGACTTGAACCAGCACCCATATGGGAAGCTGGCACTGTGGGCTGGGGCTTTAACCCACTGCGCCACAGCGCCGGCCCCAACTTTGTTCTTTTTAAAGACTGTTTTAGTTATTAGGGGCCAGCGCTGTGGCACAGAGGGCTAAGCCTCTTCCTGTGGCACCAACATCCCATATTTGTACTGGTTTGAGTCCTGGCTGTTTTCTCTTCTGATCCAGTTCTTTGCTATGGCCTAGGAAAACAGTAGAAGATGGCCCAAGTTCTTGGGCCCCTGCACCTGTGTGGAAGACCTGGCAGAAGCTCCTGGCTCTGGGCTTTGGATTGGCATTGCTCCAGTCTGCAACCATTTGGGAAGTGAACCATCAGATGGAAGACCTTTCTCTCTGTCTCTCCCTCTCTCTCTGTCTGTAACTCTACCTCTCAAATGAATAAATAAAATCTTTTTTAAAAAGATTGTTTTAGTTATTTTGGGATACTTTGAAATTTCATATGAATTTTAGGATTTTTTCCCTAAAAAAACCAATGGGATTTTGATAGGAATTGCATTGAATCTGTCAATTTATTTGAATATTTTAGTAATATTAAGTTTTCCAATCCATGAACAAGGGATATTTTTTATTTATTTGTGTTTTATAATTTGTTTCAGCAAAGTTTTGTAGTTTCTGTGTAAAACAGTTTTTTCCCTCATTGACTAAGTTTTTTTCCTAATAAAATTAAGATTTATTTTATTTATTTGAAAGGCAGAGTTGTTACAGAGAGAGAGCAAGAGATCTTTCATCCACTGGTTTATTCCTCAATTGGCCACAGTGGCCAGGGCAGAGCTAGGCTGAAGCCAGGAACCTGGAACTCCATCCAGGTCTTTCACGTGAGTGGAAGGGGCCCAAGTACTTGGACCATCTTCTCAGGTGCATTAGCAGGGAGCTAGATCAATGAGACTGGAACTGACGCTCATATGGGATGATGCCATAATGCCGGCCCCAAGTTTATTGTTAAGTATTTTTTTCTTTCTTTTTAAAAAGATTTATTTATTTATTTGCAAAGCAGAGTTACAGAGAGGGAGAGACAGAGAGAGAGAAAGATCTTCCATCTGCTGGTTCACTCCTCAGAAGACTGCAACTGCCAGGGCTGGGCCAGACCACAGCCATGAGTCAGGAGGTTTTTCCAGATCACACGCATGGGTGCAGGGGCCCAAGCAGTTGGGGCATCTTCTGCTGCTTTCCCAGGCATATTAGCAGGGAGCTGGATTGGAAGCAGAGCAGCTGAGTCTCGAACTGGTTTCCTGTGGGATGCCGGCGTGGCAGGGGGCAGCTCTACCTGCTATGCAGCAGTTCTACCCACTATGCCTCACCATGGCTCTGGGCCTGTAGTTTTCTTATGCTATCTTTGGCTTTGGTAGCAGGGTAATGCTGGCCTTATAGAGTGAGGTTAGACATATTCCCTCCTATCCAAGTATTTGTGAGTCTTGATATTAATTTCCTCTTTAGATGTTTGTGGGATTCTCCAGTGAAGCCATCTTCACTGGGTTTTTGTCGGACAGTTTTGGATTACTGAATCAGTCTCCTTACTAGTTATAAGTCTGTTCAGATTTTCTGTTTATGATTCAGTCTCAGTAGGTTGTACATTCCTAACAATTTATCCACTTATTTTTAGTATTTGCAATTTGTTGGTGTTTTCTTGGTAGTCTGTTATAATCCTGTTAATTTTTGTGACATTAATTGTAGTGTTTCTTTCATTCCTGAATTTAGTTATTAGAATCCTCTTTTGTCTTTTTCTTAATCTAGCTAAGCACTTGTCAATTTTCTTGAGTTTTTAAAAAAATTCAAATCTTAGCTTTATTATTTTTTCCTGAAGTTTTTCTCTTCTGTTTTTGCTGTCGTAGTTTTTATTATTTCTTCTGAGTGGCCAACTTTTGTTTTAGTTTGTTCTTCTTTTTCTATTTCCTTGAGGTATAAAGTTAGGTTGTTGATGAGTTTTTTTATGTAGTTGTTTAGTCTGTAAACTTTCCTTTTTTACTATTGCTTTTGCTGCTTTCCATGAATTTTTATATGCAGTGTTTTTGTTTTCATTTGTCTCAAGATATTTTCTAATTTCCCTTGTGATTTCTTCTTTGATTCATTGGCTGCTCAATATCCTGGTATTTAATTTTCTCATATTTGTGCATTTTCCATTTTTTCTACTGCTATTGATTTGTAGTTTCATTTCATTGTGGTTTAAAAAGATGCTTGGTAAAATTTCAAGTTAAATTTATTAAGAACTTCTTTTGTGACCTAATACTTAATCTGCCTTGGAGAATATTCCGTGTGTACTTGTGAAGAATGTATATTTTGTTTCTGTTGGGTGGAGTGTTCTGTTTATATCAAGTCAAATTCATCTCTAGTCTTACGCAAGTTCTCTGTTTCCTTTTCATTTTCTGTCTTGTTTTTCTATTCATAACTGAAAGTAGAATTTTATAATCTCCTATTACTGTATTGTTAAACATTTCTCCCTTCAATTCTTTCAATTTTTGATTGATATATTTGAGTGCTCTGGTGTTAGGTATATACATACAGTTGTTATATCTTCCTGATAAATTGACCCATTTATCATTACTTAGGGTTCTTTGTTCCCTGTCTCATTCTCTAACTTGAAGTCTGTTTTGTTTGATATGTATGTCTACTCCTGCTCTTTGATAAGTATGTCTACTCCTGCTCTTTCTTGGTTACCATTTGCATGAAATGTTTTTTCCATCTTTTTTAGTGTTTGCTAGTCTCTATATCTAAGGTAAGTCTCTTATAGACAGAATATAGTTGCATTTTTTTAAAATCCTTTGAGCTATCTATGTATTTTGTTTGGAGAATTTAATCTAGTTACACTTAACATAATTGCAGATAGGAAGGATTTATTATTGCTGATTGTTCTTTTCTGCCTTGTTGCCATTTTGTCCTTCTTCCCTTGATGCATTGATTTTTTTGTATTTGCATGTCTTGATTTCTTTCATTTCCATCCGCTGGTTCACTGCCCAATTGGCCGCAACGGCAGGAGCTGCACTGATTCAAAGCCAGGAGCCAGGAGCTTCTTCTGAGTGGGTGCAGGGGCCCAAGGACTTGGGCCATCTTCTGCTGCTTTCCCAGGCCATAGCGGAGAGCTGGGTCAGAAGTGGAGTAGCCAGGACTCTAACTGGTACCCAAATGGGATACCAGCACTAGGCAGCAGCTTTATCTGCTATGCCACAGCACCAGCCCCTGGGGTTCATGATATTGCTATGTCACTATTGATGTTAGCATAGATTCTCTGATTAAGATCCCAGGTTTTGACGCTCCTTTTTTTCCCTTTGTGGTTGATGGGATGTGTGTGTGTGTATTTATTTATTTAACTTATTTAAGAGGCAGAGTTACAGACAGAGAGAGGGAGACACAGAGAGAAAGGTCTTCCATTTGGTGGTTCACTCCCTAAATGATTGCAATGGCTGAAGCTGGGAAGATCTGGAGCCAGGAGCTTCTTCTGGGTTTTCCATGTAGGTACAGGGGCCAAGGACTTGGGCCATCTTCCACCGCTTTCCCAGGCCATAGCAGACAGCTGGATCAGAAGAGGAACAACTGGGATACAAACTGGTGCCCATTTAGGATGCTGGTGCTGCAGGTGAAGGTTCAGCCCGCTACACCACAGTGCCAACCCCTATATTTTCTTGTATGTTCAATTTGTATCTTACAACCTTGCTGTTATTATTTGGAATAGATGTTTTGAAGATACCTTAGGATTTTCTATGAAAACAATTATATTATCTGAAAATTGAGAATTTTACTTCTCTTGTTTGAACAGTGTACCATTTATTTCATTTTCTTTGTTCATTATACCGTCTAGGTATTCCACTTCGATGCTGAAGCAATATGGTGTGAATAGGCATTTTTGCCATTTTCTCATCTGAGGAGGGAATTTTTCTATCTTACATATAATGTTAGCTGTAGGTTTTTCGTGATTGCCTTTTATAAGACTGAAGAACTGTTCTATATTTCTTGTTTGCTGAGAATTCTTTTTAGCACTGCTTGAAATTGATTTTTGTATGGTGTTTTTTCTTTATTGAGATAATTGTGGCTTTTTTTCAAATATATTTTAGTCTTTTTTTTACTCTCTTTCATTTCTTGTTGTCTGCCTTTGCTAGTCATGTCTAAATATTGAAATCACTATAGTCATCTTGATTTTTTTTTTTTTTCACTGCCCAACATGGATTAATTCATTAATTCAGTAGTTGCCAGTATTGTGGTATGGTGGGTATAGCTGCTGCCTGTGACATCAGCATTGCATATGGGTGCCAGTTCTTCTCCTAACTATTGTACTTCCTATGCAGCTCCTAGCTAATGGCCTAGGAAAAGCTGGAGAAGATGACCCAAGTCTTTGGGCCTCTGCAAACCACATGGGAAACTGGAAGAAGCTCCTGTCTTCAGCCTGGCCCAGCCTTGGCAGTTGGGTCCATCTGGGGAGTGAACTAGTGGATGGAAAATCTTTCTTTGTCTCTCCCTCTCTGTAACTCTGACTTTGAAACAAATAAATAAATGTTTAATAAATAAATAATATAAAATAATTTAATATGCCATATCCAAAGACACATTGTGGCTAAGTGACATTGTGAAATTCAAAGTGACAGATTTCATCATGATCTTGATAATATTTCCTTTTCTTAATACTATCTTGGCTATTTTTGCGTGGATCATTTTTTTATTTCATAGGGTTTATTCTTTGCTTTTGATTCAGGAAGTCAAACTGAAGTTTTTTTTGTGATTATGATATGAGATAATCATTGCCTTGGATGACTTTTTGAAATTGAATCAGTAGTTTGTGGTTTGTGAACTCCTGTTTTTTTTTTTTTTTTTTTTTTAAGATTTAGTTATTTATTTATTTGAGAGACAGAGGTACAGAGAGAAAAAGGGAGAGACAGAGAGGTCTTCCATCCTCTGGTTCACTCCCCAAATGGCTGCAACAGCCGGAGCTGGGCTAATGTAAAGCCAGAGCCAGGAGCTTCTTTTGGGTTTCCCATGTGAGTATAGGGGCCCAAGCACTTGGGCTATCTTCCACGGCTTTCCCATGCCATTAGCTGAGAGCTGGATAGGACACAAACTGGTGCCCATAAGGGATGCTGGCACCACAGGCAGAGGCTTAACCTATTACACCACAGTGTTGGCCATAAATGTTACCTTCTTAAAAATAATTTTTGCATACTACATACCACAGCATTGTGAATTTGCCTCTTTTAAATCATATTTTGGTATCTTAACAGACTTTTAAAAGAGGTTTTTCATTTTGTTCCTACCTTTATCTAATGAACAAAGGAAAGCATTTCTGGTACTCTTTTTGTGTGTCCTTTACTTGAGTGTGAAGGAAAGACATTGGATTACATTTTTGCAGTAGGATACTCTTCATATTACTTCTTCAACTTGAGGAGCACTGGACTTTTTCAACTTAAAGACTGCTATTTACTTCATGTGAAGGTTTCCAGACAGATTATTCCTGCTCACATCAGATCTAAGTAGTAAGTAATGTAACAATCAAAATTTTATGGTAGATGATTTATCCTCTTCTTAGTTTTGGTAATGTTTTCCTCCTTCTTATATGCTAATGAGCATTGCATTGACTGTATTGAATTTTACTGCTATTTTCCAATGAAGGCAGAACCCTTTCACAGTTCACTTATTTGTAATCTTTTCTATAAAATTGTCTGAGCAAGAAGAAATCATTGGTGTCTCTATTAGAAAACTGCTGAGTATATAGGCTCAACCTACTGGAGTCAGACAAGATGTAGCTTTAATTGTCAGTTTCATACTTGGAAATCTTGGTTTTTAAATGAGTAGAGGTTGTCTTCTGGAATATATAGATCTCTGGTAAATAGAAGGTGAGGTAAGAAGAGAATTTATTTAAGGGAAAAATGAGTTTTACATTTATTCTTTCTTATTTCCATTTTGATTTTTATTGTGAACATATTAAATATCCCTTTCACATGCAAATGTAATATGGAAAGCTAATTTATTGTTTAAAGGCTAAACTGCCAGTGAAACAATTACTGAATGTTCAATAATAGAGCACTTTGAAGAAAATGTTTTAACATCTGATTATGAAAATTATAGAACTGACCCAAACAGTTGATTTTTCTACTTAAATTTTATTCACTTATTGACCTATTGATCTTTATTTTGTCTTGTATCTGAAAATAAGAACAAAATGTGTGTTTAGAGAGCAATTATTTATTTTATTGAGGACATATCTTAAAAGTCAAGAAGTGAAGCTGCTTGGTAATGCTATAAATTTAAAACTGTCCTACAGCAAGACAGTACGATGCAAATATGACTTAATAAGATCACAAACTGAATTTCAGTGAAACAACCAAGATTTACATTAAATTAGGAATTTTAAAACTGATTTAGTTTGTTTTACTGAGCATTTGCTTAATAACATTTTGCCTTCTTGCAATCTTTTTAAAGACAATAATTCGTCTGTGAAATGCAGGCACATCTTCAGCAGAAAAATTGAAAGCAACAGCTCACTTTCTGAAACCACACATATAGCGATATAAGGAAATATTTCAGCTCTACAAAATTTAATAAATCATCCCATTTCCTAATTTGATCATATTAGATGCTGATGTGGAAGAAGCATTTCAAATACCATCTCCTCATTAATATACATCAGTCTGGGGAATAGAATGGAATACTTATGCAGAGATGTCACAGTTACTGTTTCTTAGTTTACTAAGTGGAACAGGTTGATGTGATACTGGGTGCTATTTGTCAATGTCTTGTTAAAATGGTTTGGGTCGAGTTATGGAGTCCAGAAAGACGGCGGCTGATAAATCAAAAGTGGATTGAGTGGACAGGAGGCAGTGATTGATACTGTGACAGGATATGAAGAAAGGAACCTTGATACAAGCATGCATGATATTGAATATGAGAAAGAAAATGGCCCTGGAGTATGGATATTATTCAAGGAAATGAGAATAATATTATCAGCCTGAAAATATTGCTGGGTGAAGATTAGGATAGTTCTTATTAGAGCATAATACTGTGTTGGAATGGTAGGGATAAAATTATGTAAAAATTTATGTGAGAAGAATATTTTCACCTATGACTGAAGACACTTTAATGATTATTTACTGTTTAAGGCAGGTTTAACCTCATTTTTCTGAGCTAATTATTAAACCATGTGTTTATAAAAATCCTAACTCTCAATAAAATTAAATTTTTTCCTGTTAGGTTATCTTAAAGAGCATCTACCTTCACATCTTGATTTCATAGAATTGTAGTATTAAAAATTGAACTTTATGTGTAAATAGTTTTCTTTTCAGTTGGCTTTTACTTGTAAAATTGTTAAAGTTAAAATTGTTAGTGTTAAGTAAAAAAATGCATTGCATAGTTTCAGTCTCTTTGTTGTTTGTCATTTGCAATGGCAAGCTCAATATCCCTGCTAGATGAGCCATTTCTCAAAGACCAAGGCGGCATATACTGAATAGTCTTTGACTGAATTATCATTGAAATGTTGGTTGATGTCAGAGAAGTTATTGGTGGGTATGTTTTGATTAATCTGACTTTTGTTCTTCATAGTGTATAACTGGGAAGAACTTTCTTTTGCTCTCTCACTGGATAAGTTCTATATCTAAGGTAGGCAGAGTAAGAGATTCTTTGAAAAGGAATTCAGTTAACTTTTTTTTTTTTTTTTTTTTTACAGGCAGAGTGGACAGAGAGAGAGACAGAGAGAAAGGTCTTCCTTTTTGCCATTGGTTCACCTTCCAATGGCCGCCGCGGCTGGCCAGCGCACCGCGCTGATCCGAAGGCAAGAGCCAGGTGCTTCTCCTGGTCTCCCATGGGGTGCAGGGCCCAAGCACTTGGGCCATCCTCCACTGCACTCCCGGGCCATAGCAGAGAGCTGGCCTGGAAGAGGGGCAACCAGGACATAATCCGGTGCCCCAACTGGGACTAGAACTGGGTGTGCTGGTGCCGCCAGGCAGAAGATTAGCCTGTTGAGCTACGGCGCCGGCCGATCAGTTAACTTTTAATTATATTGTCTAAAGATATAAAGATGTGGAGTTGCCAAATATAACTATAATATTTGATTTTATGAACAATGTCTTTTCTTCTTAAATAGTTAACACTGTCTGTTTTTTCATTAAATATATACAGAAAATTTTGAAATGAAGCAGTTTGAAATATTTATTCAGATTACTTGGAACAGAAGTGATGAGTTCACTGACAGTTTTTTTTTTTTTTCTAACTCGTTATAAAGATGCTGGTAAAAGTGAGTAATATTCCCCAGTTCCTTAAAACTAATTTAATTAGGGGTGGACATTTGGGTATACCTATTAATATGCACTTGGGACACCTGCATCCTGTGTCCCAGTGCCTTGTTTCAAGTCCTGGTTCTGTTCCTGATTCCAGTATCCTGCTAATGCACACCCTGGGAGGCAGTAAGTGACAGTTTCAGCAGTTGGATCCTGCCACTCATGTGGGAGACCTCGATTGAGTTCTGGGCTCCTGGCTTTGGTCTGGCCCAGTTCTGGCAGTTATAGGCATTTGGAGAGTGAATTAGAGGATAGGAGATCTCTGTGTCACTTTCTGCCTCTTTCTCTTCCTGCCTCATTTTCTTCCAAATAAAGCAGGCAAAAATTTATTTAATTAGGTAAGTTGTCATTTTTGAATTTGTCACTCAAATATTTGATAAACCAGTTAAATAATGTAAGATTGCAGTTTAACTGTGCTGCTTACTGCCACTTTTTAACAAATATGTAGAGCCACAGCTTTACAAAAAGATTTATTTATTTATTTATTTTAAAATATTTCATTTATTTGAAAGGCAGAGTTCCAGCCACAGAGAAATCTTCCATTCGCTGGTTCAATCCCCAGATGGCCGCAACAGCCAGGGCTGAGCCAGGCTGAAGTCAGGAGCCAGGACCTTCATCTAGGTCTTTCATGTGGGTTCAGGGGCAGGGAGCTGCGGAGAGAGGGGAGAGGGAGACATTTTCCATCTGCTGGTTCACTCCCCAGGTTGTCATAATGGCCAGCATTGGGCCAGGCTGAAGCCAGGAGACAGGAGTTTCTTCTGAGTCTCTCATATGGATGGCAAGGGCCCAAGCACTTGGGCCATCTTCCACTGCTTTTCCCAGTATATTAGCAGGGAGCTGGATCAGAAGTGGAATAGCTGAAACTTGAACCAGTGCATAAGGGATAACAGCATCCCAGGCAGTCTTTACCAACTATACCACAACACTGGTCCCACTGTGACAGTTTTTGTGAGGTCCAAATGTGATTTGATTATTTGAGGAGGAAAAGCTGTCACTTCTAAATTATTGAATACATTTTTAATAGTTTTCTAGTTTCTCTTCCAAATTGTTCTTCATATGGTAGCCAAAATGCAAATCTGATAGTGCCTCCATTTTTTTCAATGGTTTTAGAATACAGTCCAAAGTATTGATGAGGTCTGAAGTTATTCTGTGACCTGGCCCCTCCCTGCCTTTTCAATCACATCTTAACAATCCTGACTAGGATTCTTGACTTTTCTCCTCCTCTTGCCCCCCACCTTCCCTAACATTTACTTACTTACTTGAAAGGTGGTGACAGTGACAGAGACAGAGGTATCTTCAATCTGTGGATTCACTCTCCCAATGACTGCAACAGTTCGGGTTGTCCAGGCTGCAGCCAGGAGCCAGGAATTCCATCTGGGTCTTCCTTGTGGGTGGTAGGAAATCAAGTACTTGAGCCGTTATCTGCTGTTCCTCAGGTGCTTTAGCAGGGAGTTGGATTAGAAATACGGGATGCTCATGTCCCAGGTAGTGACTTAACCTGCTGCACCACAGTGCCAGCCCATCTTGTCATTTTCTGCAGTGCTTTTTTTTCTGTCTCAGGTCCACTGAACACATGGTTGCCTCTGCTCAAAATGAACTTTTCTCTATCATCTCTTACTCATCTTTTAGGTCATTACTTAAAGGCATTTCCTTTGAATGCTTTCTGTTCTCAAGATGTGGATATATATGGCCGGCCCCGCGGCTCACTAGGCTAGTCCTCCGCCTGCAGCACCAGCACCCTGGGTTCTAGTCCCGGTTGGGGCGCCAGATTCTGTCCTGGTTGCTCCTCTTCCAGTCCAGCTCTCTGCTGTGGCCCGGGAGTGCAGTGGAGGATGGTCCAGGTACTTGGGCCCTGCACCCGCATGGGAGACCAGGAGGAGGCACCTGGCTCCTGGCTTCAGATCAGCACAGCACACTGGCTGCAACACGCCAACCGTAGCGGCCACTTGGGGGGTGAACCAATGGAAAAAGGAAGACCTTTCTCTCTCTCTCTCTCACTGTCTAACTCTGCCTGTCAAAAAAAAAAAAAAAGATGTGGATATATACTCCTATTATACATAGTATTCAGAGCTCAAAACCCAGAATTTTAGTGAACATGATAAGGCTGATTTTACTGACTGCTAGAGAAATATGGGTATATACTCAATCTTATTAATTTTAGCTTATGGATTGACCTTAAGGCTGATGATTGTAATTCTTATTTGATTCTCATTTCCATCATGGAGAAGCATTTGAAATTGTAGGAGGTGACATTAAAGGCAAATTAAAATAGCATAGAGGAAACACTGTTGTGTTACAGAGGATTAATCTACTGCTTGGGATGCCTGTTTCTTGTACTGGAGTGCGTGGGATTGAGTCCTGTCTCTGCCTCTGTTTCTGAGCCAGTCTTCTGCTAATGTATATGCGAAGGCAGCAGATGATAGCTTAATTACATAGGTCCCTGTCACCATGTAGGAGACCTGGGTGGAATTCCTTGCTCCTGACTTTGGACTGGCCCAACCCTAACTGTTGAGAGCATTTGGGAAGTGAATCAGTGGATGGAAGATCTTTCTCTAGTTTGCTTTCGCTGCTTTTTAAATAAATTTAAAAAACTTTAAAAAATAGCTTGGAAGGGGCTCTGTTTTCATCCTTCAAAAATATTATTTACTTATTTATTGGAAAGGACGGTGTATCTTCTATCTAGTGGTTCACTTCCCAAATGTCTGCAACAGCTGGAACAGGGCCAGACTGAAACCTGGAGCCCTGAACTCACTTTGGTTCTCCCATGTGGGTGGCAGGAGCTTATTACTTCAGCTATTTTGTGTTGCCTCCCAGAGCGTGCATTAGCAGAAAGTTAGAAAGGAAATAGAAATGGAATAGCTAGAACTGAAACCTGGCAGGCATTCTGAAATGAGATGTGGATGTCTCCAGCTTCAACCTAACTCCTGCAACAAACACCGATCCCCTGAATCAGTCTTTCTGACTCTCAGTGCCCTCCTTTATAAAATGAATATTGGACTCATTTTAACTCTAATTAATTCTAAGTTGCACGAAAATAAGTTTTACTATGTATTTGCACAGTCATGTAAATGAACGTTTATTTAAAAAAATGTTTTTAATGGAGAGGTAGAGAGGGAAAGCTTAGAAAAAGAGGAACTTAGTCCAGAAACTCAATTCAGGTCTCCCAAGTGGGTGGCAGGAACCCAGTTAATGGAGCCATTACCACTACCTCGAAAGGTCTATATTGGCAGGAAGTTAGAGGCATGAGCCCGAGGTGAGAGTTGAGCCCAGGTACTCTGATGTGGGAAATGCCTGTTCCCTGATGTGGGCTCTTTTTTTTTTTTTAAAAGATATATTTTTATTTATTTGAAAGGTACAGTTAGAGAGAGAGAGAGAGAGAGAGAGAGGGAGGGAGGGAGGGAGGGAGGGAGGGAGGGAGAGAGACAGAGACAGAGAGATTGATCTTCTGTTTGTTGGTTCACTCCCCAGTGGCTATGATGGCTAGGGCAGGGCCAGGCTGAAGCCGGGAGCCAAGAGCTTCTTCCAGGTCTCCCATGTGGGAGCAAGGGCCCATCTGTTACTTTTCCAGGCACATTAGTAGGGAACTAGATTTAAAGTGGAGGATGCTGGCATCACAGGCAGCAGTTTTATACATTATGCCACAATACAAACCCTTATGTGGCTCCTTGATGCAGTCAAGAGACTCAGTATTTATGAGGTGTAATAGGCTGCTGCTGGTGTTTCAGGGCATATTGTTTTATGGTTATTTTTTTAATAACTAGAAGAAATATACTCTAAAATATTGATCACTAATGTAGCTTACTAAAAACAGAAATCTAGATCCAGTACCTGCAGTGCTGGCATCCCATGTGGGCACTGGTTCGAGTTCCAGCTGCTCCTCTTCCAATCTAGCTCTCTGCTAGTGTGCTTGGGAAAGCAGTGGAAGATGGCACAAGTCCTTGGGCCCCTGCACCCACTTGGGAGACCTGGAAGAAGCTCCAGGCTCCTCGCTTTAGATCAGCTCAGCTCTGGCAGTTGGCAGCCATTTCGGGGGTGAACCAGCAGATGGAAGACCTTTTTCTGCCTCTGCCTCTCTGTAACTCTACCTTTCAAATAAATACTCATAAAAATTCATAAATCAATAACATATTTAAGTGCTATGATTTCCAGTATTGTGTAGTATACTTAATTGTATGTGCTCTATTTCTATAGGACTATTAGTACAGTAGGTTTGTTTATACCAGCATTACTACAAATGCTTCAGTATAGCACTATATTGTGCTAGGATGTTAGGTCAGTTATGATGTCACTAGGCTATAGAAATTTTTCTTATAGGACCATCATCCTATCTGCGGATCATTGTTGACTGAAGTGTCGTTATGCCACGCATGACTGTATTTCTTTTAGATGAAGATATAGACTGGAGAAGTTAATTCCACAATAACCAAGTAGTGGTGTCAGAAGTTGTTCTCACAGGTTTTTTTTCTTTTCTTTTTTCCTTTTCCCTCTGGTTTGTCAATGGATGGAGATGATGCAGAATCAATAGAAGAATTGAGAAAATTCTAGAGGAACAAAGCTAGTAGGCAACATTATTCTTGGACACAAAGTATAAAGGTGAACTGTCTGCTTGAGGAGAAGGAGAGTTGAGTGTAATGAGTCTTACCCCAAAGTGCAAGGGGTTCGAGTTTTAAAAATCTGCTTTAGGACTGGCACTGTGACGTAAGTGGGTAAAGCTGCCAGCTGCAGTGCCAGCGTCCCATATGGGTGCCGGTTCCAGTCCTGGCTGTTCCACTTCCAATCCAGCTCTCTGCTTTGGCCTGAGAGAGCAGTAGAAGATGGCCCAAATCCTTAGGCCCCGGCACCCATTTGGGAGACCTGGAGGAAGCTCCAGGTTCCTGGCTTTGGATTGTCCTGGCTCTGGCCATTGGTGGCCATTTGGGGAATGAACCAGCAGATGAAGACGAGTTCTCTCTCTCTCTCTCTCTCTCTCTCTCTGCAACTCTGCCTTTCAAGTGAATAAATAAATATTTTTTTAAAAAAAGAAAAAAATGTTTTAATTAAAATATCTGCTTTACTCCTTTCAGTATGTAGTTAATAAATGTGTGTTTCCATTTTTCTTTGATATACTTTATTTAGGTAATGCATATTTATACAATTTATCCCAATAAAAAAACCTAGACCATGAGTCTAACCATGATATAGTTATTTTTTATTCAGGTCACTATTTATTTTTATTAATATTTCCTCAACTGGAACCAGCAGCAGTTTTACATTGACATTCAAAACAGATGGATTATTAATTATTAATCCTATGGAATTAATGAGCTCATTTAAAAACAGGGTCCTCTACTTCACTCCCCCTCTTCTCTGTCAAGTTGTTTTAATTAGGATTTTCTACGCTTATAACATATAATCTAAATTGGACAAAGGTGAATTGTTGAGTATTAGTTATGCAAACCTCAAAGTTTTGAGTGAAAGATTTATTGACCCACATTGAATGAAAGGTTTCATGAAGTTGTCTAGGATTGGACTGATTAAATAAATAAATATTGTTCTTTTTTCCTACGTTGCTTTAAGATAATTCCCTTCCAATTTTCAGATAATTGAAGTCACTTTTAAGACTTTAAAGTAAAAAATTATTTATGTTCAAAAGTTTAATCTGGCTGTAATTTAAAACATTAGTAGATGGGCCAGTGTTCTGATGTAAGTGGGTAAAGCTCCTGTCTGCAGTGCTAGCATCCCATTTAGATACCGGTTTGGGTCCCGGCTACTCCACTTCCATCCAGCTCCCTGCTGTGTGCCTGAGAAAGCAGCTGAAGATGGTTGGGCCCCTGTACCCTTGTGGGAGACCTAGATGAAGCCACTGGCTCTTGGCTTTGGCCTGGCCCAGCTCCAGCCTTTGTGGCCATTTTGGGGAGTGAACCAGTGGATGGAAGATCTCTCTCTCTCTCTGTCTCTTCCCCCCTCTCTGTAACTCTGACTTTCAAATAAATAAATCTTTAAAAAATATTAAATTAGAATACCCAGGTTCTTAGTTGACAGAACTGTGTTTTCTAATGACAGAGTGGCTGACGTTTTAGACATTGCTTTTTAACTTTTTAACTGTGTTGACATTCTAGTTCTCTAGTTCTAGACTGACATTGCCGTGCTTGGCTGACCAATTATATTGTAGGCCCATATTTCCATGTAGGATGGAAAATGGGTTGTGTGGAGCATTATCTGGGTACCATCAAACTGACTGAATGGAGCCTTGACCATTAAGCTAAATTAGAGCTACTTTTCTGATTTTCAGCCAAGCTTCACTGTTGCACATAGAGTGAGACCATGATCCTAAACCAGCTGAGTAGATGATCTGTCTATTTTGATTTTTGAGAGTTCCTCTTCATTAGTATAAATAATGAGAAATTGACTATACTTCTCTATGCAATATTTAGCACAGTATCAAGTTAAAGGCATGTAAGACATGTTTTTGGTTGAGGCGATTTCATCTTGGCAGTAGCTGAGTTTCTTGTTGTCTATTTCTTATGACTTATTTACACAGAAATGACAGAGGAAGATAGGAGAATTCTATGTGGAAAGTTCTTTTCTTCCTCAGCAGAGCCCAGGCCAGAGTTTATCAGGGTGGCTTGCCATAGTCAGTTATTGGCTAGAGGTGACTGCCTCGCGGTTTTATTGATGGCTGTTTGGATGTTGGAAGACACTCAAATCTAGTCTCTGCTGTAGGCAAGCTTATTGTCAGAGATTTCCTTTTTATTTCTGCTGTATATCTTTGTCTACTTACTCCTTAGCATCATTATAGTATATGCAAGTATGGAAAATATGTTTCCAATACTCTGGAATGTGTACAGGTAGATGAGAATCATTTATTGAGACTGCAATTAGTCTCCCTCCCCTGACTCATTTCTGTGAAATTGCAGAATTGTGGAATCTTGCCAAGAAGAATTGATAATAATTGCTTAAAATGCCTTTAAGTAATTTAAAAGTATTGGTATACTGTCCTGTGTTTTTATAATAATGTCAGATATAAGTAAAGGATTTCTTAATTATACCCTTTGCTTTTTTTGTTGTTTGTTTTATGTTCCATTCATTGTTGGTGAGGAAGCATTTAGAGTATATATTTATAAATCTGTTTATTAGGTGCCAGCAGTGTGACGCAGCAGGTTATGCCACCACCTGCGACACCAGCATACCATGTGGGCTCTGGTTCATATCCCAGCTGTTCTATTTCTGATCCAGCTCTCTGCTAATGCATCTGGGAAAGCAATGGAAGGTGGCCCAAATGGTTGGGCCCCTGCCACCCATGTGAGAGACCCTGCTGGTGTGGCCATTTGGGAAGTGGATCAGTGGATGGAAGATCTCTGTCTCTTTCTCTTTCTCTGTAATGCTGCCTTTCAAGCAAATAAATAATCTTTGGAAAGAAAAAAGAAATATTGTATTATTTGGTAAAAACAGTGCTAAACATTTGTTGACATTTTGTTGTAGTAGTAATATGTATCTTTTTTGAGAATGAATATTTTAGTTTAATAAGCATATTTATCTTGGGTACTGTAAGCCCATAATTATAATAGGATGTACAGATAATACTGTCTGAAACCACATATTAAATTGAATATTTCTGTTATTGAATCTCAGTAAATCCTTACGTCTTTTTTAATAACACTTAGAATAAACACTGCATTCATAGAATTAGTTGCAAAATTAATAAATAAAATTGGTTTTTGCTGGTGTGGATGTTTGGAACACTGGTTGTCACTGCTTGGAATGCCTGCATCCCATATCAGAGTCCATGAAATCCAGTCCTGGCTCTGCTCTGATTCAGCTTCTTGCTAGTGTACACCCGAGAGACAGCAAGTGATGGCTCAAGTCCGTAAGTTCCCCTCCATGCACATGGGAGACCTGCTTGAGTTCCCAGCTCCTGTGTTTGGCCTGGCCCAGCACTGGCTATTGCAGGTATTTGGGGAGTAAACTAGCATTTGAAAGGGCTCTCTTTCTCTCTCTGTTTCTGTCTTTCAAAATAAATAAATAGGGGCCACCTGCAGTGCCAGCACCTCGTATGGGCACTGGCTGCTGCACTTCTGATCCAGCTCTCTGCTATGGCTGGGATAGCAATAGAAGATGGCCCAAGTTCTTGGGCCCCTAAACCCACATGGGAGACCCGGAGGAAGCTCTGGGCTTCTGTCTTTGGATCAGAGTGGCTCCAGCCATTGCGGCCATCTGAGGAATGAACCAGCGGATGGAAGAGCCCTCTCTCTCTCTCTATCTCTCTCTTTCTCTGTGTATGTAACTCTGACTTTCAAATAAATAAAATAAATCTTTAAAAAAACAAAATAAATAGATAAGTAAATATTAGAAAATGAGATCCTTTATGTCAAATCCAGTTAGTCTTTTTAAAAATTATATAGGAAAGGCATTTTGCATTCTGGTTTTTCTTCTATAAATTCCTAGTCAAGTATGTGGTAAGTTTTTTCCTGATAGTGTTATTATAACAAGAAATAAGAAATAACATTGATGTTATCTACTCTAATAGTCTTTTCTTTTTTTCTCCTCTAAATTAAAATTTTTGGAGTTTTCCATTGGATCATATGGCAAGTTTACTTCTAGTTTTTGAAGAAATATCCATACTGTTTTTCACAGTGGCTGCACTAATTTATTTTCCCATCAGCAGTGTTCCCCTTTCTCCACATCCTCTCCAGCATTTGTTACTCTCTATCTTTTGGATTTTATCCAATCTGATAGGGATGAGATAGTATCTCATTGTGGTTTTGATTTGCATTTCCCTGGAGGCTAGTGATGTTGAATATTTTTCATCTGTTTCTTGGCCATTTGTATTTCATCTTTTGAGAACTATCTATTGAAGTCCTTTGCCATTTCTTGATTGTTTTTTTTTTTTAGTTTGCTGATAATATATATATATATATATATAAGATTTATTTATTTGAAAGAGTTACACAAAGAGAAGGAGAGGCAGAGAGAGAGAGAGAGAGAGAAAGAGAGAGAGGTCTTCCATCCGCCGGTTCACTCCCCAGTTGGGTTCACTCCCTATTTGGCCACAACAGCTGGAGCTGTGCCAATCTGAAGCCAGGAGCCAGGAGCTTCCTCCAGGTCTCTCATGCAGGTACAGGAGCCCAAGCACTTGGGAGTGCGGGGCCCCAAGGACTTACACCATCTTCAGCTGCTTTCATAGCAGAGAGCTGGATCGAAAGTGGAGCTGCCGGGACTTGAACCTGCGCCCATATGGGATGCCGGCACTGGAGGTGGCGGCTTTATCAACTACGCCACAGCACCGGGCCCTGCTGATATATTCTGGACATTAATCTTTTGTCAGATAGGTTAGCTTGCAAATATTTTTTCCCATTCTATTGGATGTCTCTTCACTCTGATTGTTTCCTATGCTGTGCAGAAGCTTCTGTGATTGATATCCTGTTTAGTTTTGCTTTTGTTGCTTGTGCTTTGGGGGTCTTAACCCAAGAAGTTGTCCCATATATCAATGCCTTGGCGTGTTTCCCTGCATTTTTTTTCAGCAGCTTCATAGTCTTATGTTTTAAATTTAGATCTTTGTTCCATCTTGGGTTGATTTTTGTATATGGTAAGAGGTATGTATCTAATTTCATTCTTCTACATGTATACATTAAGTTTTGCCATCACTACTTGTTGAGATTATTCCAATGTGTGATTGGGACACTTTTGTCAAAAATCTGTTGGTTATATGTATGTGGGTTAATTTCTGTGCTTGCTATTCTGTTTCATTAATCTATATGTTGGTTTTTATACCTGCCAAGTTGTTTTAATGACTATAGCTTAGTATTATGCTTTGCAGTCAGGTACTGTGATACCTCCCATTTGATTCTAATCCCCCCTTTAATCACTTTGCTTATTCTGAGTCTTTTGTGAAATTTTAGGATCTTTTTTTTTTTTTGATTGTGTAAAGAATGTCTTGGGTTTTTTGATAAGGATTTCATTGAATCTGTAGTTTTGCTTTAGGTAGTATAGACATTTTAATGATATTGATTCTTCCGACCTATGAACAAGGAATATCTTTCCATTTTTTGTGTCCTTGCTGATTTATTTCATCAGTGTTTTATAATTTTCATTGTAGAGATCTTTAACTTCTTTGGTTAAATTTATTCCCAAATACTTCATTTCTTTTGATGACTAATGCAAATGGGATTTCTTTCTTAATTTCTCTTTCAGTGAAATCATTAGTGTGCAAAAAAAGCTACTTTTTTTAGTACATTTATTTTGTAACCTGCAACTTTACTGAATTGGTTCATCATTTCTAATAGCTGTATGGTGGAATGCTTAGGGTTTCCATGTACTACATCATGTCATCTGCAAACATGGATATTTTGACTTCCTCTTTATTTTTACCCTTTATTTCTTTCTTTTCCCTAATTACTTACACTACTATATTGAATAAGAGTGGTGAAAGAAGGCATCCCGTCTTGTTCCAGATCTGAGGGGAAATACTTTCAGCTTTTCCCAATTCAGTATGATATTGGCTGTTGGTTTGTCATAGGTAGCCTTTACAATTTTGAGCTGTTTTCCTTCTGTTTCAGTTTGTGGATGGTTTTTATCATGAAAGAGTATGGAATCTTTTCAAGTGCTTTTTCTACATGTATTGAGATGACCATATGGTTTTTGTTCTTCATTTTGTTGATGTGGTTATGATGTTTATTGATTTGTGAATGTTGACCTACCTTTGCATCTCTTGGATAAATCCCACTTGACCATGATGCGTGACTTTTTTAATGTGGTTCTGTATTCAGTTTTCTAGTATTTTGTTGAGAATCTCTTTGTCTGTGTTCATCAAGGATATAGGATTGTAGTTTTCTTTTTGTGTCATGTATTTGTTCAATTTTGGTGTCAAAGTTATGCTGGACTCATAAAAAGCTTTTGTAGAGTTCCATCCTGTTCAGTATTTTGGAAAAGTTTGAAAAGTACTGGAGTTAGCTCCTTTTAAAATCTTTTGTAGAATTCAGTAATAAAGCCATCATGTCATGGACTTTTCTCTGATGGAAGACTTTTGATTACTGCCTCAATTTCATTGCTTGTTATGAGTCTTTTTAGATTGTCCATATCTTTTTCTTTTTTTCTTTCTTTAAAGATTTATTTATTTGATGGACTGAGTTACAAGGAGAGATAGAAAGAGAGAGAGAGAGAAAGATGGAGAGAGATCTTCTACCTGCTGCTTCACTCTCCTAATGACCACAACAGCCAAGGCTGGTCCTGGCTGAAGCCAGGGGCTTCTTCCTGGTCTCCCACATGGGTGGGAGGGGCCTAAGAACTTGAGGCCATCTTCCATTGTTTTCTCAAGTGCATTAGCAGGGAAATGGAACAGAAACATAGCAGCTAGGACACAAACTGGCACCTTTATTGGATGCCAGTATTAAAGTGGCAACTTAACCCTCTGCGTCACAACTCTACCCCCTGTCTTTATCTTCTTGCTTTAATCTTGGCATATGTATCCAGGAATTTATCCATTTCTTTGAGGGTTTCTAGCTTACTAGTATATAGTAGTTTTCTTATGATCCTAATCTTTCAGTGGTGTCGGTTTTAGTGTATCCCTTTTCATCTCTAATTTTATTTATTTGAATGTTTTCTCTTTTTTCTTTATTATTCTTTTTTAAAAGGTTTTATTTTATTTATTTGAAAGTCAGAGTTACACAAAGAGAAAAGGAGAGGCAGAGAGAGAGAGAAGTCTTCCATCTGCTGGTTCACTCCCCCAGTTGGCCACAATGGCTGGAGCTGTGCTGATCTGAATCCAGGAGCCAGGAGCTTCCTCTGAGTCTTCCCACGTGGGTGCAGGGGTCCAAGGACTTGGGCCATCTTCCACTGCTTTCCCAGGCCACAACAGAGAGCTGGATTGGAAGTGGAGCTTCCAGGATTCGAACTGGTGCCATATGGAATGCCGGCACTGCAGGCGGTGGGCTTTATCCTCTTTGCCACAGTGCTGGCCCCTCTTTATTATTCTGACTAAAGTTTTGTCTAGTTTGTTTCTCTTCTCAAGCAGCCACCTTTAAAGTTTTGTCTAGTTTGTTTCTCTTCTCAAGCAGCCACCTTTTTGTTTTGTTGGTCTTTTGTATTTTTTTCAGTTTCAGTTTCAATTTCATTTCTTTCGGCTCTGTTCCTTATACTTTTGTTTTCTGCTGATTTGGGGTTTGTTTTTTTCTTTTTCCCTAAGTCTTTAAGATGCCTTATTTGATCATTTATTTGAAATATTTATTTTTTTACTATAAGCACTTACTACTAGAAACTTCTGTTTTAATACTGCTTTTGTTGTATCCCAGAAGTTTTGATATACTCTTTACATTTTCACTTATTTCTTTTTTGTTTAAAAAGATTTATTTATTTACTGAGAGACAGAATTACAGAGAGGGAGAGACAGAGAGGTCTTCCATCCCCTGGTTCACTCCCCAAATGGCTGCAACGGCTGGAGCTTGGTGGATCTGAAGTTAGAAACCAGGAGCTTCTTCTGGGTCTCCCATGTGGGTATAGGGGCCCAAGCACTCGGTCCATCTTCCACTGCTTTCCAAGGCCATTACCAGGGTACTGGGTTAAAAGTGGAACAGTCAGGACTCAAATCGTTACCCATATAGGATGCTGGCACCACAGGCAGAAGCCTAACCTACTATTCCACTGAACCAACCCTATTTTCACTTATTTCAAGAAAGTTTTTGTTTTCCTTTTTTCTTCACTGACCCATTATTCATTTAGTAGCATGTTAATTTCCATGTATTTATGAGTGTTCTTTTGTTCTTGTGGTTGAATTTCTAGTTTTGTTCCTTTGTTATCTGAGAAGATGCATGTTATGATTTCATTCTCTTAAATTTACTGAAACTTGATTTGTGGGCAAATACATGGTCTATCCTAGAAAATATTCTGTGTGCTGATGAAAAAAAATGTGTATTCTGTATCTCCTGGGTGAAATGTCTTGTAAATGTTAGGTCTATTTGTTCAATATTATGTTTCAACTTTGATATATCTTTATTGATTATCTGTCTAGGTTATCTATCCATTGATGAGAATGGGGTGTTGAAGTCACCCACTGTTATTGTATTGGAATCTGCCTCTACCTTTAGTTCTAATGGTATTTGCTGTTTATATCTGGGTGGTCTTGTGTTGAGTGAGTATATATTTTGATCGTTGTGTATTCTTGTTGAATTGAACCTTTTATCAAAATATAATGTCCTTTGTCTCTTTCTATTGTTTTTGATTTAATGTGTTTTATTTAGTATGAATATAGCTACTCCTGCTCATTTTTATTTTTCCATTTGCCTGATATATCTTTTTCCAGCTTTTTGCTTTCAGACTATGTGTATCTTTATTTGTGAGCTGAGTTTCTTCTAGGCAGTATATAGTGAGGTCTTGTTTTTTTATCTATTCAGCCAACCTAAGTCTTTTGACTAAAGAACTTAATCCATTTACATTCAAGGTTAGCGTTGATAAAAAAACTAGAACCTATTATTTCATTGATTGGATGCTCATTCTACCTGCTGTGTTAGTGAATTTGGTGGTGTCATGTGTTTTCATGATGTTTACTTCTAATGCAGAACTCCTTCAGCATTTCTTGTAAAGCTGGTCTGGTGGTGGTGAGTTCAGTTTTTGCTTTTCTGGAAAATAACCTCTTTCTCCTTCACTTCTAAAGGATAGCTTCAATGGATATAATATTCTTGGGTGGAAGTTTTTTCTTTTAAGACCTTGAATATATCATCCCACTCTTCTGGCCTGTAGAGTTTCTTCTGAGAAGTCTGCTGTTAGTCTGATTGGTTTTCTTTTATATGTAACTTGATGCTTTTCTCTTGCTGTTTTTAGGATTCTTTCCTTTTCTTTATCTTTTGACAATTTGACTACAATATACCTTCGAGAAGATTTTTATTGGTTGATTCTGCTTGGAGTCTTTGGAGTTTGTTGTAGCTGGATGTCCATGTGTCTTTCCAGACTTGGGAAATTTTCGATTATTATTTCATTTAGCAGATTCCTTCTCTTCTCCTTCAGAATACATATAATACAAATATTTGGTTTCCTTAATGGTTTTTCTTACTTCACATAGACTGTATTCATTCTTTTTATTTTTGTCTGATTGGGTTATTTTTTAAAATTTCTGTAAAGATTTTATTTATTTATTTGAGAGGCAGAGATACAGAGAAAGAGAGGGAAAGATAGAGAATTCTTTCATCTGCTGGCTCATTTCCTAGATGGCCTCAATGGCTGGTGTTGAGCTGATCCAAAGCCAGGAATCAGGAGCTTCCTCCAGGTCTTCCACGCAAGCGCAGGGGCCTAAGCACTTGGGCCATCTTCCACTGAATTCCTGGGCCATTAGCAGAGAGATGAATTGGAGGAGAAGCAGCTGGGACAAGAACCAGCACCCATATGGGATGGTGGTGATGCAGGCAGAGGCTTAGCCTACTACACCACAGCACTGACCCTCCCCCCTTTTTTTCTAATAATTTAATTTATTTATTTGAAAGGCAGAGTTATAGATAGAAAGAGGAAGAGACAGAGAGAAAGGTCTTCCATCTACTGATGTTTGGGTTATTTCAAGTCTTGTGTTCAGGGTCAAAAATTCTTTCCTCTACTTGGTCTATTCTGTTAAAGCCCTCAATTTTTTATTTCACTGATTGAATATTTCATCTTCAAAATTTCACATTGGTTCTTAATGATTTGTATCTCCTTAATACTGTTTTGATTGACATCACTCACTGATTTTTCTCATTTCTTTAAGTTATCTATATTCTCTTGCATTGCATTGAGTTTCCTTACAATCATTATTTTGAATTCTATTTCCTTCAGTTCAGAATCTAATTCATAGATTTCCTTTAGTTCAGGATCTAATTTTGGAGAACTATTGTGTTCTTTTGAAGGTATCATGCTACTTTGCTTCTTCATGTCTCCTGTGATAGTATGTTGACGTCTGTGCATCTGGTGTAATAGTCCCTTCTTCTTTATGGAGTGGCTTTTATTGGAAAAGAGTTTATGATTTAGATATAATACAGAGTATCACTTGGCTTATAGCTTTGGTTTTGGTTCTAGGTGAGCCTAGATGTGTGTAGTCTCTGAGTGATTTGTTTTAATCAATGTCAGTTGTGTCTTTAAGGGGAATAGTGGCTGCTTAGTCTGTTGCAGTTTGTAGGGACAAAAGTGTGACTTTGAGAGAAATCTGGGTTTCCTGGGATGTGTATCCTCAGTACACATAGAGTTTTCTTCCAGTAGCCCTGGGGATTTTGATAGTCATGGCCTTGTTCTTGGTGCTGAGGGAGACAAAGGTGGCTATCCTCCTGTCCCACTGGGAAGCCTGAGTGATGCTGGGGCTTCTTTCACCAATTCCTGTATCTGTAGGACTGTGTGATTATAATTGGGCCCTTCCTCAGGTCCTGCTTGGAGAGTGCAACTGGTGCTTTGGCTTGTAATACATCAACCTTAGTTCTGGAACTAGGGGATGTGAACTGAATCCTACTCCAGTCCTGCAGAGTGACTCTAATATATACAAGAGATTTTGCTGTGGCAGGTATGAGTCTAGAGATGGAATGCTGATGTGTTCTTCTCTAGGTCTAGTAGGTAGATTTCTCTGGGATTGAGAAGATTAGAACTGACTGTTACATTTCTGGTGTTGTAAGGTACAGTGGGGTCATCGCCCAGATCTCCCTGGGTGGGAACAGATTTTCTTTTAGGCTGCTGCTGGACTTAGCCTTCAGAAGCTAAGGGAGACTCTCCAAGGATTATGTAGAGCCCATCAGCATTAAGGGGTCTAGTCTCTGCCCTGAAAGTTACCTTGACTCTGGTTCTGATTTTTTCTTACAACAGTTGTACAGATATCTGCTGCATGACTTTTCATCGCTGAGTCTGGCACTCTGTGGAGGCAGGAGAGGGAGACAATGTGGCTTCCCTTCTTGGAACCAAGCCATCACTCAGACCCCAGTCAGCTCCCCAGGCAGAAGTAGAAGTCAGTGCATGACTGTGGAATTCCCTCCCAGCTAAAGCTGCGGGTGGCAGGGCATGCAGCATTCTCTTCCTACCTTGACTTGAGAAGATGGTGACGCCCAGTGGGCAACTGGCTGTGCTGTGCAGCTGGTCGCATCAGCATCTGTGTCCTGTTACCTCACTGTCACATGGAGTCTTCACTGTTTTATCATTTCTCCACTGAAAATTTCTGTCAGACTGTCAGACCTTTGGAAACGTGGTCTTTTCTTCTTTTTATTGTTTTTTTGTGTCCTAGGGCTGATGAAGTCAGTGTGACTACATTCTACTCAGCCATCTTGGGATACCCCTGCTTTTGTACTTTTAAAGATTGAAGAATAGTATTATCTGAAAGGGTAATAGATTAAGTCTTCTACATTAGGCATTATTCTTTTCAGGAGATGTTATGTGGTCCCTTTGATGTGACTTTAACAATATATTTGTTGGGGCTAGCATTCTGGCATAGCAGGCTGAGCCGCCACCTGCAACACCAGCATCCCATATGGGCACCAGTTTGTGTCCCAGCTGCTCCACTTCTGATCCAGCTCCCTGCTAATTGCCTGGGGATGGCAGTGGAGGATAACCCAAGTACTTGGGCCTTTGCCACTCACACGGGGGATCCAGAAGAAATTCATGGTTCTTGGCTTTGGCCTGGCCCAGTCCCAGTCGTTGTGACTTTTTGGGAAGTGACCCATTGGATAGTAGATCTCTCTCTCTCTCTTTCTGTCTCTCCTTCTCTCACTGTAACTCTCTGATTTTTAAATAAATAAATAATTTTTTTTTGAAAAAGGATGTATATCATGTGGCGTGGTGAGTTGAACCACCACTTGTAACATTACTACTTCCCATTTTGGAGCACAGGTTTGCGTCCCAGCTGCTCTATTTCTGCTCCAACTTTCTGCTAATGTGCCTGGGGAGGCAGCAAATGATGGTCCAAGTGCTTCAACTCTTTCAAAGCTACTCCCATGGGAGACATGGATGGAGTTCTTGGCTTGTGACATCAGTCTGATCCAGCCCTGGGTGCTGTGGCAATCTGGGGAGTAAACCAGGGATTGGAAGATCCCTCTGTCTCTCTGTCTCTTCTTTGCCTTTCAAATAAATAATAAATAAATATAAAAAAAGAATATATGTGTAAAAGTTAAATAGTTGGAGCATTATTATGTTTCTTTTAAATGAATAGTGCTTTATAAATCACTTTTTAAAAAAAAAAAAGATTTATTTATCTGAAAGGCAGAGTTACAGAGAGAGGCAAAGGCAGAGATAGAAAAGTCTTTCATTCACTGTTTCACTCCCCAAATTGCTGCAACAGCTGGAGCTGAGCCGATCCGAAGCCAGGAGTCAGGAGCTTTCTCTGGGTCTCCCATTCGGGTGCAGGGGCCCAAGGACTTGGGCCATCAGTCACCGCCTTCCCAGGCTATAGCAGAGAGCTGTATTGGAAGGGGAGCAGCCAGGACGCCAACCGGTGCTCATATGGGGTTTTGGCCCTGCAGGGGGCAGCTTAGCCCACTACACCACAGCACTGGTTTCCTATAAATCACCTTTTACTTGGTTTTTTAAATTCCTGGAAATCAAGCTCTATACATGACTACATTTATATCTATCAGTAATTTATAAAAATTATTTTTGGTTACAGTGATTGTATTGTTATATTTCTGACATAAGTATTCTGTTAATTTTTAGCAGTCATGATCTCTGAAACTCTTTAAGGAAATGAAAAAAAAAAAGTTGAATTATGGGTAACAAAGCAAGAAGGAAGCTGGCATAAAAGGGTTTCATGTTATCTTTGAGCAGTATCCAACAAAGAGAGTATTACCAAACTGTAATTGACTGCTTCAGGAAATTAAACTCGTGTGACAAAGCAGAGGCTTGAAAGTTATCACTAAAGGTATATATCTGCAACTTTGTTGGCTTTTATTATTAGCTTTGGAAATAGCTAAAAATAAAAGTGTGATTTTGTGTAGCTACTCTTTGAACTGCTTCTGCATTGTCTCCTGACATTCTTTTAAAAAAGTATTGTGTTTCCCTTGTTAGTGCTTTGTAAGATGTCAAAAAATATTCAGTGCCTGGATTTTATTTTTAAATTTTAAGGTATTGTAGATAGAATAGAATGGTCTTTACCTCAGAAATATAAACATTTCTAGCTAAGTTGGTTGAAGAATAGGAGAATAATATAATATATACTCAGTGCTAAGATTTGGCCATTGCTATGGTTTTTGACATGGCTACTGGTGCAACAGGTATATGAATAGATGTCTAGAGTGTTAATATCAAAATATTGATTTATTAATGACATAAGAAAAATGTTCACATTTTTTAGAGATGGAAATTGAAGAATGTATGTGCGAAGTAACACAGTATCCAATTTTGCTTTAAAATAATCCAGCAAAGCAAAAGCAGAAAAGAAGGAAGCAATGGGGGAGGCAGCAGTAACTAGCAGTGCTAGTAAACAACCTTCCCTTATTGCCTCTTTTTTTTTTTTTTAAGATTTATTTTATTTATTTGAAAGACAGAGTTACAGAGAGAGATAGAGACAGAGAGAGGTCTTCTTTCTGCTGGTTCACTCCCCAGATGGCCGCAACGGCTCTAGCTGCGCCGATCTGAAGCCAGGGGCCAGGAGCTTTTTTCGGGTCTCCCACGTGGGTGCAGGGACCCAAGCACTTGGGCCATCTTCTGCTTTCCTAGGCCATAGCACAGAGCTGGATTGGAGGAGGAGCAGCCAGGACTAAAACCGGCACCCTTATGGGATGCTGGCACTTCAGACCAGGGATTTGACCTGCTGTGCCGCAGCGCTGGTCCCTCCCTTATTACCTCTTTATCGATTTCAAGGGCTACTACTATATCCAGCACATAATATAAGCTAAGAAAGTATTTTGTGAAATGGAAAAAATGCAATGAGATATTTCATTAAATTATGTTCATTTTCAGTTAGCAAATTATGTAACTGTAGAAAAACATTTCAATTTCTTATACTCTTCGTTGTTGCGAATAATGTTTATCATCTTTCAGAGCTTATTCATGTTTGAAATGCCCAGCTTTGTAATTTTCCCAAAATATAAAATAAATCAGTACTTGTCTTTGGTTTTATGCTAAGGAGTTGAACGCAAAGGAACACTGTAATGTTATAATGGTTGCAATAAACAGAACCATTTTACTGTCTTAAAGATTGTTTTACTAATAATGATCCAAATGAAAACTTTCAACCTTAATTTTTTTTTAAAGATTTATTTATTTATTCAAAAGTCAGATTTACACAGAGAGAGGAGAGTCAGAGAGAGAGAGAGAAAGAGAGAGAGAGAGAGAGGTCTTCTATCTGATGGTTGACTCCCCAATTGGCTGTAATGGCTGGAGCTGCACCAAACCGAAGCCAGGAGCCAGGAGCTTCTTCCAGGTCTCCCCCGTGGGTGCAAGGGCCCAAGGACTTGAGCCATCTTCCACTGCTTTCCCAGGCTATAGCAGAGAGCTGGATAGGAAGTGGAGCGGTCAGGACTAGAACCGGTGCCCATATGGGATTCTGGCACTTCAGGCCAAGGCATTATCCTGCTGAGCCACATCGATGGCCCCCTCAACCTTAATTTTTAATGTCCTTTACACAGCATTGCCTGTTGGCAAGAAGAATTCAGAGTTACAACCTGGTCCTTTTTAATTTTTTCTGCTTTTCCTACAACAAATGTGAAAATTATCCAAGAACCTTTGGAATACAGAAGTCACATAAAAGAAAATACTTAAAAGGACTTCTTATTTGAAAGCTATACATAAATATTAATTCAAATATAGATTATTAAAGGTAAATACCACACAACCATCTTTAACATTACATTTTAATGGGAATAAAATAAGTATGCAATATTTCTTAGAAAGTGATAACATATTTAATTTCCTCAGATAACTTCCTATCTTTCCCCAAAATACTTTTTACAGGAATAAGTGAATATTCACTTTGAAGAGTTTCTCTGATAATATAGAACACAGCACCTGCATTAAACATTCCCACAATGTTATTGTGGGAATTGTTATTATTCCCACAATAACATTCCCACAATCCAAGATATACTGCAACTATAAGTAACCAAACCAGGTGGACTGCCTGATCTAAAGCATGCAGTGCATGGATGTGCCCACAAGATTTGGTGTAGCTCAACACCCATAAGCGTTATTATTAATTGAGCCAATCAGTTTCCTTCACTCAGGAATAAGAAATACATATACTGAGAAAATCATGAAATTAAAAGAAGAAGGATTCCAGGATGGCTGAATAGTGAAAAGACATGTTGATTTTGACCAAAGGAAGATAGCACAAGAAAAGAGGAAGAAATGCATTCCAAGGGGAGAGTTGGAAAGAAGTTTGTAGTGGAAATTCCACAGAAAGAAGAGGGATGCTATAGAGCAGCATGGATGTGTGGACATGAAGCAGTGAGCTGCTATTCACTGCCCACTCCTGCAGCCAGAGCCTGAGAGAGACACCAGCTTCAGAGATCAAAGAGAGAGCAGACTATGGCAGACCATGTCACTGGTGACATTGCCTGAGGGGGAACTTTGGACCACACTGACTTTGAGTCTGGCCTAGAGCCCTAGCAGGAGGTAAGGGTCTACTTAATTCAGTGAAGGAAAAGCACATTTCTTTCTATCCATTCTCCCAGAAGGATGCCCGGAAACCTGTGGGAAGAAGGTACCATATTGACATGAGTAGAGGCTGTGGCGTTTCTCGTGTGCACAGCCAGGGTATTTTACCAGAGGGGAAAAAATGCACGTTCTCCACTAACTTTGAGTCTGGCTGGGAGGGTTGACAGGGATATGGGGCACCCATTTAAGACTATGAGGTGCTTATATCCTCTCATCCTATCACAGGCTCCAGGGCTCAAACTGCCAAGGCAGAGCACCCACAGGCAGTTGGCTCTGGGAATGTCTCCGCTCTCTCCATGGATGAGGCAGGCTCATAGAGCTGAGAGATGATCCTGTGCACCCTGTGACTGTGGGAGCCTTGAGCCTTGTGGCTGTGTGAATTCTGTGACTGCATGATGGTGTATAGCATGTATTTGAATTTTTGGGCAATCACTGTGTCTCACATCAGTCTCAGAGTTACCTGACTGCCTGGGGTGGGTCATTGCAGAGAATTCTGTGCTCACACTGAGGATAATGAAGATCCTTTGTGCAGCTCATGCACCTGTGTGGGTGGGGGTTGTACCCACTGTGGACTAACCCCAGGCAAGGATCACCTTGGAAGAGAGGAGGTGAGGTTGTGATCAGACCCTCTTTCCTGCTGACAATAGAGGAGATCTCCCCAACTTGGGTGTCACCCAGGATTCTCACTCCAAACTTGAGCACTGACCAGAGCTCCCTGGCCCCACTCAGCACACTCAGCCTTTGGGTATTCATTGAAGGATCAAACACTCTGCCAAGCCACAAAGACATAGTGTAAAGATGAAATCCATCAGAGGGGTTCAGGGCTGTGGCTCCCTTGGCTAATCCTCTGCCTGTGGTGCCAGCATTCCATATGGGCACTGGTTCTAGTCCTGGTTGCTCCTCTTTCAGTCCAGTTCTCTGCTGTGGCCCGGGAGGGCAGTGGAGGATGGCCCAAGTGCTTGGACTCCTGCACCTGCACGGGGGACCAGGAGGAAGCACCTGGCTCCTTGCTTAGGATTGGCACAGCTCTGGCTGTGGTGGCCATTTGGGGGGGTGAACCAACAGAAGGAAGACCTTTCTCTCTGTCTCTCTCACTGTCTATAACTCTACCTGTCAAATAAATTAAAAAAAAAAAATCCATCAGAGGAGAAAACCAGCAAGTGTTTCCACAATTGCCAAAAAATAAATTTAAGAGACAAGAACAAGGAAAATAACTTGACTCCCCAAAAGGAACACAACACTTCAATATTAGAATGTAAAGACAGAGATTGATGAAATGCCTAAAAATGAATTCCAAAGAATGATCATAAAATTACTAAGAAATACAGAGAAACAAATTCAAGAGATAAAAAAATCTATACATGATATGAATGAAAAGTTTTGTGGAGATTGAGTTATTGAAGAGAAATCAAGCTGAAATATTAGAAATGAAGAACTAAATATGTGAAATAGAAAACATAGTGGAAAACTTCAACAGCAGACTTGCTGAGGAAGAAGGAACTATCTGAGTTAGATAACAAATACTTGAAATAGCTCAGCCAGACTAAAAGAAAATAGTGTTCAAGATTTATGTGATACTGTCAAATGAACATCTTAAAAGTTCCTGAAGGCTTGAAAAGAGAGAATGGATTAAAAGGCCTGTCTAGTGAAAGAATAGCAGAAAACTTCCCTAATTTAGAGAAAGAAAGGGACATCCAGGTATTGGAAGCTTATAGACATGATCAGAAAAGATCTTCACCATGACACATACTCAAGCTTCCAACAGTAAAATATTAAGATTAGATTTTAAAATGTGCACAATAGAATCATCTGATTACCTTTGGAGGATCTTATCAGAAACCCTATAGTCCAGGAGAGAATGGAGAGAAATAGTCCAAATCCTAAAAGAAAAAAAAAAAAAACACCCAAAATTTGTCAAAGCAGAATACTGTACCTTGCAAAGCTGTCATTTATAAATGAAGGTGAAATAAAGACATTCCAAAACAGACAGATTGAAATAAATTGTCACCAGTAGTTCAGCCTTAAAAATGATAGTTAAGAATGTGCTACACAAAAATAGACAGAATTATGAAAGAATATGAAGGCAGACAGCCTCCTAGTAAAAGTACAAAGGAGATGGAAAGCAAACAATAGGAATATGTATGGAAAAATGATAGGACCAAATCCTTACTTATATAATCTTGAATGTAAATAGCCTAAATGCTCCAATAAATGATGTGGTAAGGCTGAACAGATTAAATAGTAAGACCCACCTATTTGCTTCCTACAAGAAACACACCTCACCATCAAAGATACTTGCAGACTGAGAGTGAAAAGATGAAAAAAGGTATTCTGTGTTAATGGAAAACAAAAATGAGCAGGTGTAGCCATCCTAATATCAGACAAAATAGAGTTGCTAGAAGAGATAAAGAAGGGCACTATGAAATGATTAAGAGATCAATTCAAGAGGAAGATGTGACTATAATAAATGTGTATGCACCCAATGCCAGGGTACTTGGTTATTTAAAAGAAATGTTATTGTATCTAAAGAGAGACATAGACTCTAATATAATAGTAATGGGGGACTTCAGCACCCCAGTTTCATCAATGAACAGATCAACTTTTCAGAGAATCAACAAAGAAACAACACAGCTAATCTATACTATGGGTCAAATGGACCTTACTGATATTTATAAAACATTTCATTCCACAGTTGAAGAATACACATTCTTTTCATCAATCCATGGAACTTTCTCTTGGATAGACAATATACTAGGCCATAAAACAAATCTCAGTAAATTAAAAAAAAAAAAATCACACAGTATATCTTTTCTGACCACAATGGAATGAAGCTTGAAATTAACAACTTAAGGGGCTGGTGCTGTGATGCACTAGGTTAATCCTCTGCCTGTGGTGCCAACATCCCATATGGGTGCCGGTTCTAGTCCCAGTTGCTCCTCTTCCAGTCCAGCTCTCTGCTGTGGCCTGGGAAAGCAATAGAGGACAGCCCAGGTGCTTGGGCCCCTGCACACCTGCATGGGAGACCAGGAGGAAGCACCTGGCTCCTGGCTACGGATTGGCGCAGCTCCAGCCATTTCAGCCATTTGGGGAGTGAACCAACAGAAGGAAGACCTTTCTCTCTTTCTCTCTTCGCTGTCTGTAAATCTGTCAAATAAATAAATAAAGTCTTTGAAAGAAAAAAAGAAATTAACAACTTAAGAAACTCTAGAAAACATGCAAAACCTTGGAAACTGGGCAGCACACTCCTGAATGAACTGTGGGTCATAGGGAAATCAAAACAATTTCTGGAAATATATGAAGATGACAGTACAACATATCAAAACTTAATACAGCAAAAGCAATGTTAAGAAGCAAATTTATAGCAATCAACTTAATTCCTAACCAGAAAGAGAACTATAGGCCAATATCCCTGATGAACATCTATGCAACAATCCTCAACAAAATATTAGCTTATCAAATCCAACAACCCATCAGAAACACCATTCACATGGACCAAGTGGGATGTATCCCTGGTATGCAGGGATGGGTTCAACATATGCAAATCAGTATGATATAGCACATTAACAAACTGTACAAAAACCCACATGATTATTTCAATAGATGCAGAGAAAGCATTTGATCAATACAGCATTCTTTCATGAAAATGTATCCTAACCTACTGTTGGTGGCAATGTAAACTAGGATAGCCATTGTGAACAAAACTATGGAGATTCTTTAAAAATGCTGAAAATAAATCTACCGTATGACCTAGCCATCTCGCACCTGGGAATTTACCCAAATGAAATGAACTCAGCATATGAAAGAGTTATCTGTACTTCCATGTTTATTATAGCTCAATTCAGAATAGCTAAGTTATAGAATCAACCCAGATGACCGTCATCCAGTGATTGGATAAACAAATGTGGTATGTTTTCATTTTGGAATACTACTCAGCCATCAGAAAGACTGAAATCCTGTCTTTCACAATAAAATGGATGCAACTGGAAATAATTATACTTAATGAAACAAGCAGTCCCAAAAAGACGGATATCATATATTTCCCCTGATCTGTAAGACAGTACAAAAAAATATGATATATGTGAGCAGAATTGACATTTTGAGGTCCTGATTATTGTTTACTGCCTTTGTGTTACTGTTTAGGAATAATGTTTTTTTCCTTATTATTTATTGAATTCTTTACTTAGTGGAGAGTTAAGCTTATGATTATAAAATTAACAGAAGTTATATCATTGTAAAATTTAAAAGAAAGGAAAAAGGAAGGAGGAGGGATTGTGGGAGTATGGGTGGGAAGGAGGATAAAGTGGGAAGTAGCACTGTGCTTCAAAATTTGTATAAATGAAATACATGAAATTTGTTAAGCTCGTATAATTAAAAAAGTTGGAAAAAAAATGAAAAGCTGAAATGAAATATCAAAATGTTTTGATGACCATTGAGTATGCCATGTTATCAACTATTTAAGAACCAATGTACTCGGTAATAGGTGAAGTTGTCAGAAAGCACTAAGTTGTAAGTAAAGGAAATGTATATAGTCACTATGGAGACTAGATGACTCATAAACATCTTGCTTCTGAGGGCCCTGTGAGAAAAAACCAGTGGGAAAAAAAAAGATAAGATTATGATGTTCAAACCTCGGCAAAGTTGTTAACAGTTCCAGTTTATACATGAATTAGCAATCCCAGAGAGAAGTCAAGATAATATTGCTTCTATATCATGGAATAGGGATTGAAATTTAGGTCTTATAAATCCCAGCCTAACAGAATTGCTATATCTCTGAGTCATATCCAAGACTTCCAACCACACCTCCCTCTAACACACATACATACCTTTTTTTTAAATTTTTTTTTAAATTTTTTTTCTTATTTAGAATATAAATTTCCAAGGTACAACTTGTGGATTACAATGACTTCCCCACCCATACCTCCCCTCCCCCCCGCTACCCTTCCCCCTTACCCACTCCCTCTCCCCTTTCATTCCCATTCAGATTCATTTTCAATTCTCTTTGTATACAGGAGTTCAGTTTAGTATGTGTTAAGAAAAGATTTTAAACCATTTGCCCTCACATAGCATCCTAGAGTGAAGCATACTCTTTGAGTACTAGTTGTAGCTTTAAATCACGTTGTACAGCACATTAGGGACAGAGATCCTACATGATATTATTTTTTTTTAATTGATTGATTTTTATGTAACTTCCAGTTTTTTTTTATCATTTCCAATTGTCTTTCCATACGGAAGATCGATTCAGTATATATTAAGCAAAGATTTTGTCAGTTTGCATCCGCGTAGAGACACAAAATGCAGAAATACTGTTTCAGTCCTAGTTATTGCATTACTTCACCTTGGAGAACACATTAAGGACAGATCATACATGGGCCGTAAGTACACAGTGACTACTGTTGTTGATTTAACAATTTGCCACTCTTGTTTATGGCGTCAGCAATCTCCCTAGGCTGTAGTCATGAGTTGCTGAGGCTATGGAAGCCTTTAGTGTTCGCCGACTTGGATGACATACATACCTTTTAAGGACAAAGGTGGGTTTTGCACATTTTGTAAGGAATTATGATTGAGTTGCTACTTCATCCTAATTGGACACCCTGGTAACCCTAAAGCATTATTGATACAATGTTTGCAAATAGTCTTAAACACTCCAAACCTGGAAAGCTGAAATGCTCACAAATAAATGGAAATATTTAATAAGTATATGGTTTACTCTTTTTCAGAAAGTTTCTCTGAAAAAATCCCAGATGTTAAACTTAAAGCAACTGCAGTATTGAATAGTAACAACGTTTCAGACATATTCAAGTTGGAATCTGGAAGGACTTTTAAATTTTGTTCTGTGGAGGTTGTATACAGCATACTACTTAACCACATGGAAAAACAACCTTTCCATTGGTTGGTTCAGTATGTAAACTGATCAGTAGATCAGTTGCCAGTCCATGAACTTAAAATTCATGGTAGGTTAAAAAAGCTAAGAATAAGAGTTTGGAATATTTTTATCTGCATTTACTTTTTTTAAAAAAAGAGATTTATTTTATTTATTTGAAAGGCAGAGTTAGAAAGAGAAGGAGTGGGATGGCTTGGTTGAATGGTAGGGTTATATTCAGGTTTCTGAGTAATCTCCAGGCTGACTTCCATAGTGGCTTTATCAGTTTACATTCCCACCAACAGTGGATTAGTGTCCCTTTTCCCCCACATCCTCTCCAGCATCTGTTGTTGGTAGATTTCTGAATGTGAGCCTTTCTAACCGGGGTGAGGTGAAACCTCATTGTGGTTTTGATTTCCATTTCCCTGATTGCTAGTGATCTTGAACATTTTTTCATGTGTCTGTTGGCCATTTGGATTTCCTCTTTTGAAAAGTGTCTATTGAGGTCCTTGGCCCATCTCTTAAGTGGGTTGTTTGTTTTGATGTTGTGGAGTTTTCTTGATTTCTTTGTAGATTCTGGTTATCAACCCTTTATCTGATGCATAGTTGGCAAATATTTTTTCCCATTCTGTCAGTTGCCTCTTCACTTTCCTGACTGTTTCTTTTGAAGTACAGAAACTTCTCAATCTGGTGCAATCCCAAATGTTAATTATGGCTTTGACTGCCTGTGCTTCTGGGGTCTTTTTCAAGAAATCTTTGCGGTACCTATATCTTGCAGGGTTTCTCCAATGCTCTTTGATGGTGTCGGGTCGTAGATTTAAGTCTTTAATCCATGTTGAGTGAATTTTTGTGTAAGGTGAAAGGTTGGGGTCTTCCTTCATGATTCTGCACGTGGAAATCCAGTTTTCCCAGCACCATTTATTGAATAGACTGTCCTTACTCCAGGGATTGGTTTTGGATCCTTGATCAAATATAAGTTGGGTGTAGATGTTTGGATTGATTTCTGGTGTTTCTATTCTGTTCCCGTGGTCTATCCATCTGTTTCTGTACCAGTACCATGCTGTTTTGATAACAACTGCCCTGTAGTATGTCCTGAAATCTGGTATTGTGATGCCTCCGGCTTTGTTTTTGTTGTACAAGATTGCTTTAGCTATTCGAGGTCTCCTGCGTCTCCATATGAATTTCAGCATCATTTTTTCCAGATCTGAGAAGAATGTCTTTGGTATTTTGATTGGTATCATATTGAACGTATACATTGCTTTTGGGAGAATAGACATTTCAATGATATTGATTCTTCCAATCCATGAGCATGGAAGATTTTTCCATTTTTTGGTATCCTCTTCTATTTCTTTCTTTAAGGTTTTGTAATTTTCATCATAGAGATCTGTAATGTCCTTGGTTAAATTTATTCCAAGGTATTTGATTGTTTTTGTAGCTATTGTGAATGGGATTGATCTTAGAAGTTCTTCCTCTGACGGTGTGCAAGAGCAGAAACCTGGATCAGAAGTGGAGAAACTGTACCTGGAATCAGGCACTGCAATGCGGGATGAGGGCATCTCAAGCAGTGACTTTTACAGCTCCACCTTGGCAATTGCAGGCATTTGGGGAGTAAACTAGTAGAGGGAAAAACTTCTTTCTGTCTCTCTGCCTTTCAAATAGATAGACAAGTATCAGGCATCTGTCTATCTAGTAGAGAGAAAACCTCTCTGCCTTTCAAGTAAGAAAGTAAGTAACTAAGTAAATAAACAAATAAGACTTCTGTGTCTCTCTGCCTTTCAAATAAAATAAGTAATTAAAATTAATTTACTGAGATTATGTGTTCTATTCAGTTACATATGTCTTGAACCCCATCAAATGGATACCCAACTGGGTGGCAGGCCCTGTGCTACATGATGCAAATACAGAGATGGTATTGTTGGGGAGCTCTGATTTTGTTGAGAGAATATATGTAAACATGATTATGATTGTGGAATATAAATGCCTCACATTTAGGTATGAAAAAAGTGCTGGGAGGACACAGGGTCTTTTTATGTGGTTAGTAAGCACTGCACAAACATTTTTGAATGAATGAGTATTAATTACAATATCTGGGGATAATACAAGAAACCTGAGTAAAGTTCTTGGTATTATGGTTTAACTATAACACATGTTTCAGATTGTAGAGTAAAATGAAACCTGTTAGATTATTTTTGAGTACAATAGATAAATTATAGCCTATGATTTTGGCTTGAGGTATTCAATCACTTTCTTTATAGTGCATGTATAGTATGTGTACTTAACTTTCTATACTTATTTAACAAAACCCTAAACGTCATGTATTTTATGGGTAAGATGGTTTCTTTCAGTTGAGGTATAATATATGAGGCGAGAGTTTAGACTAGGGGTTTAGTAGGCCTAGTTTTACTCCTGGCTCTGCTTTAGCTGTTTGATATTAGGTAAATGATTGAACTTAGCTGAAGTTCACATATAAAGACTGCAGCATAGGAATCACAATAGTAAATAATGAGCTCCTCAAGGACAATGTTAATGTGACATTGGTTTTTCCTAGGGTGACTAACCATCCTGGCGTGTCTGAGACTTTGTTTTAACCCTGAAAATTGCATGTTCTAAAAAAATTTCTCAATCTTGAATCAAGCAGAATAGTTTTTCACTCTCTAGTTTCACCAGAGGCTGGCTAGTGGCTAGTGCTTAATATGTACTCAGTAAGTTACTGGAATTTAATAGCTTCCCACACCTGCCCCCCATCCCTGGCTGTAGAATAATGAAAGGATCACATTATATTTTGGGGAACTATATGTAAATTTCAAAATTTTTTGCACTGAAACAAACTTTTTTGTTAATTCATTTTATATGAACATCTTGAAGAGCTCTTATATTTTGAAAATAGTTAAAGCTGTGCTAATGAAATTGATATTGTTTCCCCATAATCTTAAAATTTATCTTTGAACTTGTATGGGAAGTAATTGAATATACACAAGTTTAATTATTCAGTGTTTCCAGTTTGTATTTTGCCTAAAGTAAGATACACATGAGGAGTTTTAAAATTGTTCATGGAAAATGTGTATTATGAGAAAACCGAGGCATGGATTTCAAAAATTTATTTCACTATTTTCCACAAACTTTTTGTAGTTCCCTCATATGTTCATATGTTATTTTCTGAAGATACTACTTATCAAGGTATGAGATTTCATTTAAAAATTGAACCTTGATTCTTTAGTTTCTTCATTTTTATTTATTTATTTTTTTTTTGAAGATTGGTTTATTTATTTGAAAGGCAGTGTGTAAGAGATAGCTTCCATCCACTGGTTCACTCCACAGTCTGGACTGACCCAGGTTGAAGACAAGGCTTAGGAACTCCATCAGGGTCTCCCATATGGGTGACAGGAACTCAAGCACTTGAGCCATCACCTTCTGCTTCCTGGGACATTAGCAGGGAGCTGGATTGGAAGCAGAGTAGCTGGGACTTGAGCCAACTGTCTGACATGGGATGCAGGCATCCCAAGCAGCATCTTAATTCACCATGCCACAATGCCTGTGCCAAATCTCATACTTTTACATTTAGTATGGATTTTAGTTATAACTGAGATGCTAGTTTCACATTTCAATTATATGTTGATTCTGGTGTATTTGATTATTTTAAACATTTTTTCTTAGGCTTAAATGTTACTTTATAGAGTGTTTTTTAATTAAGATCTGAGTAGATCTAATAAACCTAAAGCTTGGAAAATTTAGAATAAAGTGGTCCCATGTATCTATGATCTGCTCTATAAATTTCTCGAGTATAACAGAATTCTGAGGAAAGCAAGTTGAATTTTCTGGATAAACTACTATTCAGTTAACTGAGCATTCCCACTCCCCTTCAAAACAACTTCTTTATACCTTTTCATTTGTGGCTTTATAGTAAAATAATTTATGTCACTTTGTTTCTTTGCTACTAAGTAGATCCAGTGTTGTGTCATTTACTAAAGTGGGTATTCTAGAGGTTACCTTAGCCATCAGAGTGGTCTCCAGTGTTTTCTATTTGAAGAAACTTGAGGATGGGTGTGATATGTTCTCTCTGCTTGGAGAATTGCTTGTTGAGACAATTCTTTTTTCCATTTACTGGTTACTTTCTGTTTTCTTGGATTTTTAAAATTTTTATTTTTATTTTTTAATTTTTTTTACAGTCTTTTTTTAATTTTTTTTTTCTTATTTAGAATATAAATTTCCAAGGTACAACTTGTGGATTGCAATGGCTTCCCCACCCATACCTCCCCTCCCCCCCGCTACCCTTCTCCCTTACCCACTCCCTCTCCCCTTTCATTCCCATTCAGATTCATTTTCAATTCTCTTTGTATACAGGAGTTCAGTTTAGTATGTGTTAAGAAAAGATATTAAAATTTTTATTTTTAAACCATTAGAGAAAGAGAACACTCTCTTGCTAACCACATTTGATTCTGATGTAATTAAGGGATGACAATGAGGCATGGTATTGTGTTGCAGGATGATGCTGTCACTTCATGAGTGCTTTTAAGAGTTCTCCTGAGGTTGCTGGAAAGCTAGGGAGCATCATTCAAAATGGCAGCATATTAGGAATAAATAGATGGAGAGTGTTACTTGGTAGCCATGCTCATTTTATCTGTGATCTTGTTGAATCTTACAAATTAAGAAAAGTTGACTTTGACTGGGACCTGTATAAGAATGACCTTTAAGGCAAACTAAATACCTCAAGAATCATGTTCTTTATGTTGAACCTGCACTATAAAATTTTGTGAACCAAGGTTTTTTTTAGGGGAGATTAAAGGCCATATTTTTAGTGACTTAATAAATCTTGATTATCTCTGGCATACAAAACTTTTTCATGTGTTGCTCATCTGCTGTATGATGTTAGGCAGATTAATTTTATTTCATGAGAAATCCTAGGGTCATTATGAGACTGGGATACATATTTGCAACATCTAAAAATATAGATTTCTTTTGTCTGCTAGGTATTTCCCCATCAAGACAATAGAACCAAAAATCTTAACCTTGATCTTTGAGTGTATTTTATTTAGCTAATAGCATTTTAAAGAAGTTAGATCCTCCAGTTTTTCTGTTACTGTTCAAACTTTCTAAGGAATCCAGCACAAATAAAGAGTAAAGGAAGATTGCATAAACTGAAAATTTAGATTACCAGATTATAATAAAGAGTAATGATACATGCCAATTAATCTAGTACTTTCCTAGTTCCAGGCACAAAAGGAGAATGTTTAATATGTGTTCTTTTTGCTTAATCCTTATAGCATTCTGTTAGGCTAGGTATCAGGTCATGATTTACTGATGAGGAAACAGTTTTATGACTGTGCACCATACTCAAAGCAGTAAGGATGGAACAGTTTTTTTTTTTTTTAACCTTTTATTTAATGAATACAAACTTAATGCATTTCTTAAATACTATTTTAGGAATAGGGTGATTCTTCACCCTCCCCCCCCCTTCCTCCCTCTACTATTTCCACTCTCATTTTATGCTAAGATCTATTTCAGTTAACTTTAAACACAGAAGATTAAGTCTGTAGTCAGTAAAGAGTTCATCAATTTGTATGATAAAAGAAAAAAAACAAAAATGAAGAATGAAACTGTTTTTCAACAGTTGAGACAAGTACTGTTCAAAGTCATTGCATCTTGGAGTTAATTTCACTTTTTCTTTCTTTCTTTTTTTTCTTTCTTTTTTTTTTTTTTGAGAAACTTAATTAACTTTAAAGAAGCACCCAAGAGTGATTCATCTTTTGGGAGCACTTAGACGTAACTGTAGCCTATAAGATGTAAGAGTATTCTTCACTGAGAAAGAAAGTCTTTGGGAACAAGTTTTGTCATTAATTAAAGAAGCATCTAAGAAAACAAGCAATGGAGTTGGACACTTTGGCCTAACTTAATGAGACATAAATATCTCTTCCACTTAATACATTCAACTGGAATAACTCTTTGAAAACAAATTTTATTGCAACTCTCCTAATGCAGCTCTTTGAGGGAAGAGGTCCTGCATGGGAGGTTAGTGCACAGTGACTCCTGTTGTTAATTTAAAAATTATCACTATTATGTATGACCTCAGTGATCACCTGGGGCTCTTGACATGAGCTGCCTAGGCTATGGAAGCCTTTTGACTCCATAAACTCTGTCAGTATTTATGTAAGGCCATAAGCAAAGTGAAAATTCTCTCCTCCCTTCAGAGAAAAGTACATCCTTCTTTGATGACCACTTCTTTCCACTTGGGTCTCACCCACTGAGATCCTTCATGTAGGACATTTTTTGCCACAGTGTCTTGACTTTCCAAGCCTGAAATGCTCTCAAGGCATTTTCAGCCAGACTAGAATTCCTTAAGGGCTGATTCTGAGGTCAGAGTGCTACTTAGTGTGATTATCATTCTGTGAGTCTGCTGTATGCACTGCTTCCTATGTAGGAGCCCTTGCTGCTTTTTAATTCTATCTATTATTATTACTGAACACTTAATGTTATTTATATGATCATTTTAAACACTTATTCCTATCCCTGTGCAGACTTTAACACTTAAAATACTGCTTTTACCCCCAGCTTAAAAGGATTTGGGATCTCATGGCAAGTTTTTAAACTTTATCCTTAGAAGTAAGTCTGTAGGAATGTTTACAGAGCTCTATAGCTTTACAGTTACAACTTTACATATACTTCCTAATTACAACTTTATGAACTTCGTGATTTTTCCCTCTGTGCCTGCCTTCCCACCTGCATTCCCACCCTTCTTCCTCATCTCTCTCTTATCTCCACTCTTATTTTTAAGTAAGATCTATTTCCTTTCTTTCCTTCCTTCTTTCTTTCTTTCTTTCTTTCTTTCTTTCTTTCTTTCTTTCTTTCTTTCTTTCTTTCTTTCCTTCCTTCCTTCCTTCCTTCCTTCCTTCCTTCCTTCCTTCCTTCCTTCCTTCCTTCCTTCCTTCTGTCTTTGTTTCCTTCCTTCCTTCCTTCCTTCCTTCCTTCCTTCCTTCCTTCCTTCCTTTCTGTCTGTCTTATAGGCAGAGTGGACAGTGAGAGAGAGAGACAGAGAGAAAGGTTCTTCCTTTTCTGTTGGTTCACCCCAATGGCCGCTGCAGCTGGCGCACTGCAGCCAGCGCTCCGTGGCCAGCACGCCGTGCTGATCTGTAGCCAGGAGCCAGGTGTTTCTCCTGGTCTCCCTTGCGGGTGCAGGGCCCAAGCACTGGAGCCATCCTCCACTGCACTTCCAGGCCATAGCAGAGAGCTGGACAGGAAGAGGAGAAACCGGGATAGAATCTGGTGCCCCGACTGGGACTAGAACCCAGTGTGCTGGCGCCGCAGGCAGAGGATTAGCCTATTGAGCTGCGATGCTGGCAAGATCTATTTTCAATTAAATTTATACACATATGATTAACTCTAGGTTAAGTAAAGAATTCAACAAATAATTTGAAAAAAAAATACTTCCTCAATGGTCAAAACAAGGGCTGTTCAAAGTCATTGCTTCTCAGAGTGTCAATTTCACTTCTACAGATGGAACAGGGATTTTTTTTTTTTTTTTAAAGATTTATTTATTTATTTATTTGAAAGGCAGAGAGAGAGAGAGAGATGTGCCATCCGGTGGTTCACTCCCCAAATGACCTCAATGGCCAGAGCTGTGCTGATCTGAAGCTAGGCGTTAGGAGTTTCTTTTGGGTCTCCCACGGGGTTCCAGGGCCCAAGGACTTGGGCCGTCTTCTACTACTTGAACTGGTACCCATATGGGATGCCGGCACTGGAGGCAGTGGCTTTATTTGCTATGCCACAGTGCTGGCCCCTGAACAGGGATTTTTGAAGACACATTTAGATGTTTCTGGCCCAAGCCCTGTTTAAGATATGACTCAATATGAAAGTGTTTTTTGTTGGTTGTAGAGTGAATTCTCAGTTTTGATCAGAGGGAGTATGGTTTGTTCCAGAACAGATTTCTGTTTAGAGATCCTGATGTTCTGGAAATGTCATAGTTGCTCTGTAGGTTTTTTTTTTTAATTGAGAAATAATTAAAAGAAAATGATATATAAACTGTTTAGATTGTCTCTCCTTTGGTGTCACAGATTTTTATTAGCTGTTTCTCTACACAAAAAAATACAAATAAGATTAAAGCTTTTTCAAAGGCTGAGAAATGTTTGAGAAATATTAACTTATAGAATATTTATTAGTAATGTGTTAATTTAATGAATTTTGAAATATGTACAAATTCAGAGTTTTGATGAAGTGCTACATGAAGTTTTACCTTTTCTTCCCGTGTAGCAATTAACTTAAAATTTGGTGAAGAAATCTACAATGGTACTGTAAAATAAGAATATATTTTAAAAAATCTTAATCCATTTAGTATTAATTGTAAACATTCCTACAAAATTTTCCTAAGATAGCAAATTAACTTCATCTGTTATAGAACTGTCTTTTTTCTTTTTTGGAATAATTCTGTCTGAAATTGTTTCCCCGCGTCTTATTCCCCTTTACTTTGGGCTCACAAAACTCTGGAAATGAGAAGCAAACTTGGATCAAAATTTGTCAGTGCCTTAGAGTATTTTTTTCTCTCTTTAGAAATAGAAATGTCTTCTCTCCACAAAAAAATAGCTGTGATGCTGTCTTCTAAACTTTTGGTTCTTTACTAATAATGTTGGAAATAGAGGAGTAACTATTCATAAATCTCTTTTGTCTCAGCGGTGATTTTCTGGCCAGGCCTGAGATTCCAGTGTGTGAAGTTAGAGTTCCAAGACAGTTGTCAAACTGGTACCAGAAAGAATGAGTGTGGAGAAAAAGAGCATAACCAGGTCATCAGTTCTAGGAGCCAAGCAGGATATTGGTTGAGAGAGACTGAAAAGCGTGAAAACAAGTAGACACTTGGAAATTGGAGGTGACCTACAGATTTCTAGAACATAATATGATGGCTCATTGTCTGGTGAGCCTAGTTCTCTAAAGGGGTTTTTGAAGCAAGGGAGTCAGTATCAAATGCAGGAGAATAAGAAAACTAATAAAGTTGTGGAAATATTAGTATAGCCTTTTAGCCTTTACAAAATACAATTTCATATGCATTCTTATTGGTTTTTCACTGTGTATAGAGTTAGGATTTTATAGATCAAACTAATTACAGTGTCAAATCCAAACCCTGGAAGCCAGTTTGGGTGCATTCTGGATATTTTTGCAGGGAGCAGAGTATCAGAACTTAAATGAGAATACCACATTTTTGTTGGTTGAGGGGAGTAAAAATATAGCCACTGGTCCTAAGACTTTTAAATAGAAAAGCCACAGTATTGTTTGTGAAGTGATTATTTTATCACTCTCCTTAATGTACATAAATACAGGTATAATACATATATATATATTTTTTTGATAAGAGCATTTAAAAATTTGAGTCCCTCTTTCTACTTTTTAAAATATCAGTGAGATTTTTATTTGATTTTTCAAACATGCTTTTGTTTGTGATGAAGCATTTAAAATGAATATCACATCGCTTCAGTAATATTTGCTTAGTGCCGTGTATATATGTGTGTGTTTCATCACTTCAGTCCTATAAAGCTTTTATGATCAATGCAGTGATAAAACAACTGGTGTTTAAATGCACCTACCATGTTACATTTGTTGGGAAGTCTCCATTTTGTATATTTGTGAGTATGAATCAGAAAGCAAAATCTGCCTTGGGAATATTATAATGAATTTGTGAGAGATCCTGCCACAGGTAGTTATTAAAATGTCCCCTGAAGTCTTTTATGATGAATGATTGTGTCTGTATCTTTGACCTTCCCTGAAGCCTGTTTTATTTTTTTTTAAGAAATCTGCAATACCCCAAGCTATCCACCTATTAAAAATTTTAAATTTTAAAATATATTCCTCCTACTAAGTTTTTATTTAGACAGCACATCTTCTGAATAGCTCAAATAATTTTACAAGAATTATTTGATGAATCTGTCCTAAAGTGGATTCTAAGGGGCTTAGATCAACATTATTGTTCTGATACTGGTCAATTAATTATTAGGAAGCTTTGCTGTGTTATTAAAAATGTGGCTTTATTTCTTTAGATTTGATTGTGGAGGCATGTAAAGAAGTGAGAAGGAAGAGAGTATAAAAGTTGTGATAATTCTAAAATTAGTGCCTTTCAAATTTGATATTTTGAAAGTTCAAATCATTTAGCAAAAATGATATTTTTTAGTTCAGTAGATAGAAAGGAAGACTAATTTCTAACCATCTGCTGCCTCCCAGAGTGTGCATTAGCAGGAAGCTGGATCAGAAGCAGAGAAGTTGGAAGTCAAACCAGGCAAACAGATATGGCATTCATGCGTCCTAAGTTTTTACTTAACCCCCTACAGCATGGTACATGTCCCTAATGTTAAATATTGTGAAAATGTAATGATTTTTAGCTTGACATTTTGTAGACATCCTGGGGTGTTACACAGCCAAGACTGTGAATCACTCTTTTGTACCAGTTGGGAAGGTATCATCGAAGTGGTTAGAATTTAGAAGATAGCTACAACAAACCTATTATTTTCTTAGATCTATCTCTATTCATATTATATCTCTGAATTATATACTTTTTTGGTTGTAACAGTAGAACTTTATGCCCGTGTTGTGTTTGGATCCATCGTACAAAGGTGAGTGTGCTCAGATGTCCACTCTATCAAGGATCTTTTGGAAACACTGGGCAGTTTACCCTCTAGGTGTCAAGGAATATTTCATATAAACTCATATTATAATCATTGAGCATTATGACTGAAACCTGTTTCTATCTTCGCTACCTGTTGTAGCAGTGTTTCTTTTAAATCAGCATGAATACTTTGCTTTAAAAAGATTATACTGTTCTCTATTATAGCAGAACCTGTGCCTGTCTTATTCACTAATGTATCTTCAGCACCTCAAAAAGTACCTAGCACATTAGAAGGATAAATGAATAAATGTTGTTGTAGAACATGTGAAATCTTCCTCCATTATGAGTTTCCATCTGCTCTTCTGGCAAGTTTTATTAAGTTTTTGTAATCATAAATTTCAGTGTGGCCAACAGAAAGCCATAGTGGTTTTCAGTAAAGCATATTACAAGGTTGTTGTTGTTTTTTTTTTTTTTTTGTCAAAAAGCATTATTGATTTGTGTTGGCCACACTGAAATTTCTGATTATAAAGACTTAATAAAATTTGCCAGAAGGGTAGATGGAGAATCACAGTAGAGGAAGATTTCATGATTGTTTGTCAACTTTAAATTTCAGAATAATTTTAAATTTACAAAACAAAAATTGTAGAGTTGTGCAGAATTCCCATATACCCAGCTTCCTCTGACATGTTATGTTAGTATATATTTGTCATGATTTATAAACCACACCGAATATTCCTATTTTTAAAATCCATAAGCCTTCTATCCTTCCCATTCCTGTTAATGCTAGAAATTATACTTGCTATAAATTCTCTGTGAAGAAGCTATCCTTTCAGAATTTTTTTATGAAATGAATTTCTTTTCCTAAATGAAACTTCTGTAAGCTTATCTTATTTGAAAAAAGACAAGGAGGGGAAGATTAATGAGCAAAAGTAAATTACAGAGAATCAGGAGACATCTATCATATGTGCAACTCTAGTTTCATTATTAACTGCCAGGATTATTACACTAATAAGCTGTTCTTTTTTTAATAAAGAATTTTACTTACTTGATTTCCAAGATGATTTATTTTTGTTCATTTGATTATGGAAGATACAATTTGATTTTTAAAAATTTATGAATGCTTTTTGTGCTTCTACACTGTACACCTATTTTAAAAATTCATAAGTGTAAAAATATTTTGTTTACAAAATTTAGTTGGATCTTTATCTTTCAGTCATAGCCAGTTTTTTTAAATGCTGTATATTTTGCAGTACAGAATTAGATTTCTGTTTTTAAAAAGCACATAGACTAGCTATGCCTCTAAAATGCTGTAAAATATTGGTGATCCCAGGATATGTGTAAGTTTTTTCTTTGATGGCTGACAATTTATGTGGAATAATTGTTTTATAGTTGCAATTTAGCTTGGTAACCTAATCTAAATTTAAATGCATTTGTTTTAATAGCATATTTTATCTCTCATTCTTTTTTCTAATTGAAGAGAAAGGGCAAATGCTCAGTTAGTATGGAATTTAAATTCACTTGGATGTAGTACTTAAACATATTAGTCAATATTTATCAAAAAAGCTGCATTAAAATTTTCCTATTAAGGTTTTAAGACTATTGATTGGAAAAGAGTTTGAAAATATGTTTTTGTCTCTATTTCTCTCTATATAGCTTTCTTGAAGTTTCTCCAAATTAGATTTTAAATGCCAATTAGGAAATTCAGTATACTAAAATAAAAGCAAATGCAACCAAAATGGCCTCACCTTATGGCTGGTTGGGTTTTTGAGAGAATAAGTGGAACCTTTGCTCTGAGCATGGCTTTGAGAAAGATATTTGTCTTAATGAACACATTAATTAGAACCATAGCTATTTATAAGATAATTAGAAATGAAGGTTGGTAAACTGAGCTTTTCCTGCAATTAATGGAGGATTAATTACTGGAGGTAATGAAGTGGATTTTTAAATGCATTAAGGTGAAGTACAGAGATGAGCAAGGCTTTGTGATAGTTGCATAATTATTTCAGGCTGTTTGAGCATAGCTCATATGAGATCGTTAATAAGCATCATTGCATCGTTATGTATGCACTTAAAAAGACTTACCACCAAAATGACTGCCTAATTATTTCTAATTGGCAGGACTCTGTGTAGTCATTGAGCTGTTTGTAGCCATTTTAAGGTTCATTTAACTATCCTTGGGGCCATGTGATAGATGGAAAAAGCTTCAACTACATGCTGGCCTTGGCTGGCGCCGTTAATCAATTTTGGTGGGCTTCAGTTTAAATGCATTTTCTCATGCAGAGGTCAAAACCTGAAGTAGTCCAAGCAAAGTTTTGCTTTTTGAAGGCACTTGACTATATTCATTAGCAATTAGTAAAATAATTGTGTCTGTCACTATATTTGGATTTCCATATGACTTGGTATTCTTTTATCATTCTCCCTTCTTATTCTATATTTGCTTCACTGGAAAGGAAATATTCTTCCAACAAATCCTTTTAGCGACTTCAGTGCAGTGGCATATGTTCCGATATACTACCTTTCTTCATTCATCTGTTAGCTTGAACAGTGTAGTACATTTCAACACAATCATCTAATTTGCTCCTGATTGATTGCTGGTGAAAGTTTCTACCCAAGGACAACATTTTAGGGCTTTTAAGGACATCTCTAAGGAATTAGTCATTAAGCATTAAGAGAGGAAGTAAGAAGTAGTCAAATCGAATTCTGACATTTACCAGAGTTTTGTAGTTAGAAGCATCTATATCTGATATGTTGAAAGCAAAAATTATATACCTATATATTTTTCTACTCCCTCCCATTCAAAGGACACATGATGCAGGCAAGTTTTCTGATGGAGGTAAGCTGCGTAATCTCGACATTTGTTTTTAAAACTCTTAAATATATCTGTTAGTAACCTAGTGCTTTTATGGAATTAATTTAGAAATGTTTAAGTGCCAATTTTAAATTATACAGCATTCTTTATAATATTACTGATATAAAGTTTTAATCTTATGATATCAGATTTAATGTGACATCCCATTAGCTAAGCATCTGTAAAGGTTTTCAATGAGCTTGTTGTCTTGTTATACATAACCATAACCATCTGTGGGAGGTTGTCAAGGTATATATGCCATTAGAGTGGTTTAAGAAAACAGTGGTGAAGCAAATTGTAGGCTAATAAAATAAAGGTCAGTTATACCCCTTTGTTATGAAAAATGTGGTTTTAATCATTTCCTTAATGTTAATGCTTAAGGTTAAAATTATTTATGCATAATATTTTAAGGTGTTGCCAGCTTTATTGAAACTAGATGTGGTATTTAGTTCCCTTAACAGTTTCATTATTCAAGAATTTGGGGGCTTAAATGTCAATCAGACAGTACATATTTTTTAGAAACTGACTTAATTATTGTGGATTTTACTCCATTTCAGTATTTAGAAACAAATGAATTGAACTACCTAATCTCTCAGACCTATCAGTCTGTCTCCTGCTAGAATTATGAACTTTTTTTTGTTTGTGTTAATGCCTAAGAGAAAGAGGAAACCTAAAGCTAGTAAATGAATTGTTTACACTGAGTTAAATCATTTAGCAAATGAAATTCTAAAAACTTTATCTTAATATAATTTGTTTTGTCTTTAGTTATTAGGAAATGCTATTTTTCTTAAGTGTAGAATTATAGAAAATAACTATTCAAAGGTTGGGGATAGAAATACCTTTTTCATATAATGAGAAATTTACATTTTATATATTCTTCAAGTTGTCACAGTTGTTGCTTTACCATCTGAGGCTATAAATTGAAATTGAAACTTTAGATCTTGAAGAAGAGTCTGTTTTATTTGTGTGACAGGTTTTCTAAACCAAGTATTAAATGCTTACTTACAAAATTGTGTTTGTAAGACTCTTTATGATGAACTTAAATGGGCAAAATATTAATATTTTATTTAAAGTAAGTCATTTTTATTTTTCATAAGTTAGTGAAGAATGTATTTATGAAGGTGTTATTAATAATCCTTTGGAAAAGTGGAGCAGAATTTTAATGTTTTGCTGGCTGTATATCTGCATTTTGAAGTTCAGTGGTATACTTAGATATATTACCTTTACTAATATAAGAGTGAAAATGTTAGGATTCCTATATACTTCAGCTTGCTCAAGAACATAATCAAGACAGCCATGTACATTGGCGCTTGCTTGTTTTTCACAGTTGTGGTATAGCTCTGTTAAGAACCTTGGGTTAGCCTACTGTAAGTTAGGAAACAACATGGAGGCTGGCGCCATGGCTCAATAGGCTAATCCTCTGCCTGTGGTGCCGGCACACCGGGTTCTAGTCCCAGTCAGGGTGCCGGATTCTATCCCTGTTGCTCCTCTTACAGGCCAGCTCTCTGCTGTGGCCTGGGAGTGCAGTGGAAGATGGCCCGAGTGCTTGGGCCCTGCACCCGTTTGGGAGACCAGGAGAAGCACCTGGCTCCTGGCTTCGGATCAGTGCGGTGCGCCAGCTGCAGCGGCCATTGGGGGATGAACCAACATAAAAAGGAAGGCCTTTCTCTCTGTCTCTCTCACTATCCACTCTGCCTATCAAAAAAATAAATAAATAAAAATAAAATAAAAGGAAACATCATGGTGCAGAGGAGAGACATTTTGGCTGAGCACCTCTAAATCAGTCTAAACCTGCCTACTATCAGACATGTAACACTTGGCTAATCCTCTGCCTGCGGCGCCGGCACCCTGGGTTCTAGTCCCGGTTGGGGCGCTGGTTCTGTCCTGGTTACTCCTCTTCAAGTCCAGCTCTCTGCTGTTGTCCGGGAAGGCAGTGGAGGATGGCCCAAGTCCTTGGGCCCTGTACCCACCCATATGGGAGACCAAGAGGAAACACCTGGCTCCTGGCTTCAGATCTGTGCAGCTCACCGGCCGCAGCACGCTGGCCGTAGCGGCCATTTGGGGGGTGACCAACAGAAAGGAAGACCTTTCTCTCTGTCTCTCTCTCTCTCACTGTCTAAATCTGCTTGTCCAAAAAAAAAAAAAAAATTCAGACATGTGAGTGAGAGAATCATAGGCTTTAGCAAACTGAAGTTCGTTGGCTCCATGCCTGTTTTGTTAAATAAAATTCTATTAGAACACAGACACACTAACTTAAGTGTTGTCTATGGCAGCTTTACTGCTGTAATAGCTGTTAAATAGTAGCTGTGGAGAGCTCCTGCCTCCCTCATAACCACACCCCACGCCCAGCCAGAATTTTTACCAAATAATCTTTTCTAAGAAAAGTTTGCTTGTTGACTATTGTCCTAGGCAATTCAGCCTCTCTCAAACCATAAATTGACCCAAGTGATCCTGCTGACCACAGGTATTAGTCATGTCAACCAAGACTACAGGACCCTCTTCACTGATCTAGAGAATTGTGTGAAGTAAGAAATATTTTATTTAAGCCTTGTGTTTTCGGACAGCTTAGTGTGTGTGTGTGTGTGTGTGTGTGTGTTATATATGATATATATATATATATATAACAAAAACAAATTCCCTCCCCCACCCCCCAAAAACCAAAAAACTGATGTAACATTGAAGTGTATTTGTAACAGATCAAGAGTGGTTTTTCTGGGCCTGGCATTGTGGCATAGTGAGTTATGCCACCACTTGCAACACTGACATCACATATTGAAGTGCCAATTAGAGCCTAGGCTGTTTTGCTTACTATCCAAGTCCCTGCTAATGTACATTGAAAGGTAGATGAAGATGGAGTTCCTGGCCTACCCTTGTTTGTTAATAGCCATCTGTAGTGAACCAGCACATGGAAGATTTCTCTGTCTTTCTCTTTCTGTCTCATTCTGCATTTATTTATTTATTTTTTAAAGATTTATTTATTTATTTATTTTTTTTAACTTTTATTTAGGATATAAATTTCCAAGGTACGATTTATGGATTACAATGGGTTTCCCCCCATATTTTCCCTCTCCCCCCACCACCCTCCCCCCTTGCCCACTCCCTCCACCCTTTTGTTCACATCCAGATTCGTTTTCAATTCTTTTTGTATACATGTGATCAATTTAGTATGTGTTAAGTAATGAATTCGTCCCTTTGCCCTCATATAGTAACACAAAGTGAAATATAGTCTTTGAGTTCTCATTTTAGCATTGAGTCACATTGTATAACACATTAAGGACAGAGATCCTACATGAGGTATATATATATATATATATATATATATATATATATATTTGAGACTGATAAATTTTTTTTGATGCAGTTTCCAATGTAACACTGAGTTTTTTTTTTTCCCCCTTTTCGATTATCTTTATATAGAGAAGGTCGGTTCAGTATGTATTAAGTAAGAATTTTCATCAGTTTGCATCTACACAGAAACACAAAGTGTAAAAATACTGTTTCGGCACTAGTTACAGCGTTACCTCACATTAGATAACATATTAAGGACAGATCCCACATGGGATATAGGTACACAGTGACTCCTGGTGTTGATTTAACAATTTGACACTCTTATTTATGGCGTCAGGAATCTCCCTAGGCTCTAGTCATGAGTTGCTGAGGCTATGGAAGCCTTTAGGGTTTGCCGATTTTGCTTCTATTCCGACAGGGTCACAGTCAAAGTGGAGGTCCCTTCCTCCCTTTGGAGAAAGGTGCCTTCTTCCTTGGTAGCCCCGTTCCTTCCACTGGGATCTCACTCGCTGAGGTCTTCCCTTTAGTTCTTCTTTTTTTCCTTTTTCAGAGTGTCTTGGCTTTCCATGCCTATAATAATCTCATGGGCTCTTGAGCCAGATCTGAGTGCCCTAAGGACTATGAGAAAATAAGACTTGATCAGCTCTTGTCTGGACTGTTGATGTACAATGTAAATCTTTACCCATCTTAATATCTCTCTTTGATGCTTGTTTTAGTGATAGTACTAAGGGTTGAACTCTGCAACTAACACACAGTTAGCCTTGGGTGTTTAAAATTTAACTGAAAAGTCAACTTTGAGAGAGGGAAAAAGAAAGGGAAGATAGGTACAATTTGAGACAAACTCAATTGGACTTGCACCAAATGATGGAGTTAGAAACACGCCAGGGGATCCCAATACAACCCCATCAAGATGGCATATACCAATGCCATCTCAACGGCCCAAGTAAACAATTTCAGTTCACAACCGATCACACTGAAAGGGCTAAGAGTCAAAGGGAACACACAAACAAGACTAGTTTCTACCAATACAAACAGATAGGACCAGAAAGGGAGAGGACGATCCAACATGGGAAGCAGAGTCACAGAAGACTCATAGAATGACAGAAGTCCTAAATAACACTCTGGCCTCAGATTTATTTATTTGTTCAAAAGACAGTGTTACAGAGAAGCAGAGACAGAGAAAGAAAGATAAAGGTCTTCCATCTGCTGGTTCACTCCCCAAATGGCCACAATGGTTGGATCTGGGCCAGTTTAAAGCCAGGAATCTGGAGCTTTTTTCAGGACTCCCACATGGCTGCTGAGGCTCAAGGACTTGGGCTGTCTTCTGCTGACTTCCCAGGCCACCAGCGGCACGGAGCTGGATCAGAAGTGGAGCAGCTGGGACTTGAACTGGTACCCATATGGGATCCCTGCACTGCAGGTGGCAGCTTTGCCTGCAGTGCTACAGTACCAGCCCCCTCATTCTGCCTTTAAATAAGTAAGTACTATTTTAAGAAGGAATGATTTTTTTTCCATGTGGTTTGTTTAATCACTGCCATTCACATTAAAACATCTCATTGATTTTCATTATTTAATTTTAGGCAATGTCTTTGTCAAAAAACTTGTTTAATATGGTGGATATAACAGAGGGCTTCATTACTATTCATATAGACTTCAGTGTTTGCAATTTTGGCTATAATTTTGATATGGGTGACTCAGTATTTGTTATCTAGAAATACCTACATTTAGTTTCTTGGCTGTAGAACTTGTAACTAGTTTCTAAGTTATTTTTGGAGGACATAGTCAGTAGTTAAAGTTGTAAAGAACAAAATTTTAAGAAGATTATTTGAGAGAGCAGGAAGGAGAGAGGGAGGTAGAGAAAGAGAGAGACAGGGAGAGAAAGGGACTCTATCTTCCATATGCTGGTTGACTCCCTAAATGGTCCTAATGGCCCGGGACTGGGTTAGGTGGAAGCCAAGAGTTGGGATTTTCTTATGAGTCTCCCATGTAGCTAGTTAGGGCCCAACCATTTGGGTCATCTTTTGCTACTTTTTCCAGGCTTTTAGCAATGAGCTGGATCAGACGTGGAGCAGCTAGGTCATGATATGGTGCTCATATGGAATGGCAGCACTGCAGGCAGCAGCTTAGCCTACTGCACTGCAATGCCAACTCACAAAACACATTCTTCTTTTAAAAGATTTATTTTATTTATTTGAAACATAGACTAACACACAGAGAGGGAGAGACACAGAAAAAGAGATCTTCCATCTACGGTTTACTTCCCAAATGGGTGCAACAGTCAGGGCTGGACCAGGCTAAAGCCAAGAGCCAGGAATTCCATCCAGGTCTTCCACATGGGTGGCAGGGGCCAAAGTACTTGGGCCATCTTTCACCGCTTTCCCTGGAACATTACCAGGGAGCTGGATTAGAAGTATAGCAGCCAGGTCTTGAACTGGTGTTCTGATAAGGGCTGCCAGCATCCCAGGCAATGGCTTATCGTGCTGTACTATAATGCTTGTCCCCCAAAGCACATCTTGACGTGCTTTTGTGGATTTTTTTTTTTTTTTTTTTTGTATAGCTAAAGTGGGCGTTTGATCATACCTTCTTTAAACTTCTCCTTTGGGCAAGGCATTTTGTGTAGCAGTTAAATCTTTACTTAGTATGCCCACATCCCATAGTGGTGTGCCTGAATTCAAGTCTCAGCTCCACTCCTGATTTCACCTTCTTGCTACTGCTCGTAGAAGGAGGTAACAAGTTATAGCTTAAGTAATTGAGTCCTTGTGACCCATGTGTGAGACCTGGATTGAGTTTCCAGCTCCTGGCTTCTACCTGGCCCATTCCTATAGGTTGTGGATATTTGCAGAGTGAACCAGTGGATTGGAAATGTCCCACTACCTATCTCTATGTCTGAAAAAAAAATAATTTTCTCCTAGGGTAATATTATTGCTAACCTAATTTTCTGTTTCAATTGCTTTTCTTTTGGTTTGATAAAACTCAGAATTATATTTTCAAAGGAGTATCTGCCCTGTTCCCAACTGTTTTTCTTGATTTACCTAATGAATGAGATGGGTTCTTTTTTTTTTTTCCCTCAGAAACCTTTTATTTAAAGAATACAAACTTCATACATCTTATAATTACAACTTTATGAGCATGGTGATTTTTCCCACTGCACATGCCCTGTCACCCACTCTCTCACCCCTCTTTCTTCTCTGTCTCCTATTCCCATTCTTCTTCTTCTTCTTTTTTTATTTTTTTATTTTTATTTATTTATTTATTTATTTAAATTTTTTTGACAGGCAGAGTGGACAGTGAGAGAGAGAGAGACAGAGAGAAAGGTCTTCCTTTGCCGTTGGTTCACCCTCCAATGGCTGCCACGGTCGGCGCGCTGCGGCCGGCGCACCGCGCTCATCCGATGGCAGGAGCCAGGTGCTAGGTGCTTTTTCCTGGTCTCCCATGGGGTGCAGGGCCCAAGCACTTGGGCCATCCTCCACTGCACTCCTGGGCCACAGCAGAGGGCTGGCCTTGAAGAGGGGCAACCGGGACAGAATCCGGCGCCCCGACCGGGACTGGAACCTGGTGTGCCAGCGCCGCAAGGCAGAGGATTAGCCTGTTGAGTCACGGCGCCAGCCCTTCTTTTTTTACTAAGATCTATTTTCAGTTAGCTTCATACACATATTATTAACTATGCTGAGTAAAGAGTTCAGCAAATAATTTGGGGGAACAAAAAACTGTTCCTCAACAGTCAAGACAAGGGCTTTTCAAAGGCATTGCTTCTCAAAAAGTGTCAATTTCACTTCTATAGATTACCTTTTGGGTGCTCTATTGGTTATCACAGGTCAGGAAGAACATATGGTATTTGTCCTTTGGGACTGGCATATTTCAATAAGTATGATGTATTTTCAGTTTCATCCATTTTGTTGCAAATGATCAGATTTCATTTTTTTAACTGCTATGTAGTATTCCATAGTGTATATATCTGTAATTTCTTTATCCAGTCTTCAGTTGTAGGGCATTTGGGTTGATTCCATATATTAGAAATTGTGAATTGAGCTGCAATAAACATGGGGAACAAATAACTCTTTTGTATGCTGATTTCATTTCCCTTGGGAAAATTCCAAAGAGTAGGATGCCTGGGTCATATGGCAGGTTTATATTCAGAGTTCTGATGTACCTCTATAGTGTCTTCCATAAGGGCTTTACCAGTTTACATTCCCACTGATAGTGGATTAGGTACCCTTTCCCCTACATCCTTGCCAGCATTTGTTGTTTGTTGACTTCTATTTGAAACCCATTCTTATGGGGATGAGGGGAAACCTCATTGTGGTTTTGATTTGGAGTTTCCTGATGGCTGGTGGTCCTGAGCATTTTTTCATGTGTCTGTTGGCCATTTGGATTTCCTCTTTTGAAAAATGTCTGTTTATGTCCCTTGCCCATTTTTTTAACTGGGTTGATTGTTTTGTTGTTGTGGGGTTTCTTTATCTCTTTATATATTCAGTTATGAATCCTTTATCAGTTTCATAGTTTGCAAATAATTTCTGCATTCTGTTGGTTGCCTCTTCCACTTTGCTTAGTGTTTCTTTTGTGGTGCAGAAGCTTCTCAATTTGATTTAATCCTGTTTGTCAGATTTGACTTTTATTGCTGTGCCTCTCGGGTCTTTTCCATGAACTCTTTGCCTATGTGTATGTCTTACAGGGTTTCCCCAATGTTCTATGGTACTAGGTTGTAGATATAGGTCTTAAATCCATTTTGAGTGTTTTTATTGTATAAGGTGTAAGGTAGGAGTCTTGCTTCATACTTGCTTCATACTTCTGCATGTGGAGTTCCAGTTTTCCCAGCATCATTTGTTGAAGAAACTGTCCTTGCTCTAGGGATTGATTTTAACTCCTCTGTCAAATATTAGTCATAGATGCATGCATTGATTTCTGGTGTTTCTTTTCTGTTCCACTGGTCTATCCATATGTTTTTGTACCGATATCAGGCTGTTTTAATTATAACTGACCTGTTGAATGTCTTGAATATGGCTTTGTTTTTGTTGTATACGATTGTGTTAGCTTTTCTGGGTCTCCTTTGTTTCCATATTTCAGCATCATTTTTTTCTGTATCTGAGAAGAATGTCCTTGGTATTTTGATTGGGCTCACATTGAACATGTAAATTCCTTTCGTTAATATGTACATTTTGATGATATTGATTCTTTCATTTGTTTCTTTAATGTTTTTGTAATTCTTGTCATAGAGATCATTGGGATCATTGATTAAATTTATTCCAAGGTATTGATTTTTTTTGTAACTCTTTTGAATGGGATTGATCTTAGGAACTCAATCTCAGCCATGTCATTGTGAATACAAAGGCTGTTGATTTTTGTGTTGATTTTATATCCTACCACTATAACAAACTTTTCTATGAGTTCTGATAGTCTTTTAGTGGAGTCTTTTGAATCCCCTATATATAGAATCATGTCATCTGCAAGTAGGGATAGTTTGACTTCATCTTTCCAATTTGTATCCTTTTTATTTGTCAGAAGTTACCTTGATTGTTGTGTTGAGGAATGTTCCTTGAACATGCAATTTGCTTAAAGTTTTCATCATGAAAGGGTATTGTATTTTATTGTATGCTTTCTATGCATATATTTAGATAATCATACTTTTTTTATTTTATTTTTTACTGTGATGTATCACTTTGATTGATTTACAAATATTGAACCATCCCTGCACACCATGGATAAGTCCTATTTGGTCACAGTGAATGATCTTTTTGAATGTTGTTGGATTAGATTGGCCAGTATTTTGTTAAGAGTTTTTGCATTGATGTTCATCAAGGAAATTGGCCTGTAGTTCTCTTTCTGTGTTGTATCTTCTTCAAGTTTAGGAATTAAGAAGATCATGCTGCCTTCATAGAAAGAATTTTTGAGGACTCCCTCCCTTTCAGTTGTTTTGAATAACTTGAGAAGCATTGGGATTAGTTCTTTAAATGTCTGGAAGAATTCAGAAGTGAAGCCTTCCTGTACTGGGCTTTTCTTTGTGTGGAATCCTTTATTACTGATTAATCTCCATCATTGTTAAAGGTCTGTTTAGGTTTTCTATGTCTCATGGCTCAATTTAGGTAGTTGTATGTGTCCAGAAATCTGTTAATTTCTTTTAGGTTTCCCGGTTTGATGGCACGAAGCTCACTGTAGTAATTTCTGGTGATTTATTTCATTTTCTGTGGTGTCTGTTGTTATGTTTCCTTTTTCATGTCTAATTTTATTGATTTGTATCTTCTCTCTTTTTTGGTTAGTTGGGCCAGTGGTGTGTCAATTTTGGTATTGTTTTCAAAAAGCCAGCACTTTTTTGCTCATTTTTTGTATTTTTTTTCTAATTTCAAATTTGTTATTTCTTTAGTAATTTGAATTATTTCTGTTCTTTTACTAATTTTGGCTTTGGTTTGCTGTTGTTTTTCTAAATCCTTGCGACACATTGGTAGCTCATTTATTTGGTGCATTTCCAATTTCTTGATATAGGCACCAATTGCTATAAACTTTCCTGTTAACAGTGCTTTTGCTGTATCCCATAAGTTTGATATGTTGTCTTCTTCATTTGTTTCCAGAAATTTTTTGATTTCTCTTTTGATATCTTCAGTAACCCATAGTTCATTCAGATGCATGTTGTTGATTTCCAGTTTCATTCTATTGTGGTCAGTGAAGATGCATGGGATGATTTCGATTTTTTTTTTTTAAGTTTCTTAGGCTTGCTCTGTGGGCTAGCATGTGTTCAATGTTAGAAAAAGTTTCATGCACTGGTTAGAAGAATTTTCATTCTGTCACTGTAGGAAGAAAAGTTCTATAGATACTTATTAGATATACTTGGTCTATAGTATCGATTAATTTTTTTTTTTTTTTGCTGATCTGGTTGATCAATCTATTCCTGAAAGTGGAGTATTGAATTCCCCCATTACTATTGTATTGGAGTCTATGTCTCCCTTTAGATCCATCGAACATTTCTTTTACTTTACCAGTTGACCTATGATTAGGTGCATATTTATTTACAGTAGTTACATCTTCCTATTGAACTGATCACTTATTCATTACATAGTGCCCTTCTCTTTCTCTTTTAATAGTTTATGTGTTGAAATCTATTTTGTCTAATAGTAGGATGGCTACCCTAGATCTTTTTTGGTTTTTGTTAGCATGGAATATCTTTTTCTATCTTTTAACTTTCAGCTTGTGTGTATCTTTATTAGTGAGATGTGTTTCTTGTAGGCATCAAGTAGATGGGTTAGTTTTTTAATCCATTCACACTGTGCATATCTTTTAAGTGGAGAATTGAAGTCATTTACATTCAAGGTGACTATTGATAAGTAACAACTTTGCCCTGCCATTTTTCCTTAAATATTCCTCTTGTTTAGTTTGGTTTTCCATTGTACTGTTACTGGGAGATTTTCTGTCTTTACCTTCTTTCCTAGTGATGACCATGTTTCTGTGTTTCTGTGTGTAGCACATGCTTAAGCATCTTTTGTAAGTCTGGACAGGTGGTGACAAATTCTTCCAATTTCTGTTTGTTATGGAAGGTCTTTATTTCACCATCATTTAAATGATAGCTTTGCAGGGTACAATATTCTGGACTGGCAGTATTTTTCTCTTAAGACTTGGAATATATCTCATCATTGTCCCCTACCCTGTAGTGTTTCTGATGAGAATTCTGCTCTGAGTCTAATTGGAGATCCTCTGAAGGTTATCTTGTATCTGTGTTGTGTACTGTTTAGAATCTTTTCTGGTCATGTCTATTAGGAGTTCTGTGCGCTTCCTATACTTGGATGTCCCTAGGTTTCTCCTAATAAGGGAAGTTTTCTGTAATTATTTCACTAAAAATCCCTTTCTCAACCATTCTCCATTTCCATGCCTTCAGGAACTCCCAAGACCTATATGTTGGGTCATTTGATAGTATCCCATAGATTTCCTATACTGTTTTATAGTTTTCTAATTTCTTTTTCTTCTTCTTTTTTTTTTTTTTTTTTTGGTGTGACTGCAAAATTTTAAGAGATTTGCATTTAGCTTTGCCTTTTAGTCTTTTTTTCTGCCTCATTGAGTTTGTTCTTAAGGCTTTCCACCATAGTTTTAATTTTTTTCTATTGAATTCTTTGTTTCCAATATTTTGTCTTGATTTCTCTTCACAATCTCAATTTTGGGGGAAAATTTTCATTCTTGTCATGTATGGATTTCTTTATTATATTTATTTAAAAATTTTTTTTAAAGATTTATTTATTCCTTTGAAAGAGTTAAACACACACACAGAGAGAGAGAGAGAGAGAGAGAGAGGGGAGAGGCAGAGAGAGAATTCATTCTTCCATCAGATGGTTCACTCCCCAGTTGGCCACAAGGGCCGGAGTTGCACCATTCCGAAGCCGGAGCCAGGAGCTTCCTCATGGTCTCCCACATGGGTGCAGGAGCCCAAGGATTAGGGCCGTCTTCTACTGCTTTCCGAGGCCATAGCCGAGAGCTGGATTGGAAGCAGAGCAGCCGGGTCTCGAACTGGCACCCATATGGGATGCCGGCACTTCAGGCCAGGGCATTAACCTGCTGTAGCACAGGGCTGGCTCCTGGATTAGTTCATGAATTTGCTTATGATTACTTCTTAATAATCCTAAGAGCAATTTTTTGAATTTGTTTCTGACATTTTGTTGATTTCTTCATCTTTACAGTCTAGAATTGAAATGATCTTGCTTCTTTTGAGGTAGTTATTGAGAAGCAACATTTTTGTTCTACTTCTAGCAAGTAGAAGGGCTTGTATCCTTATGTTTTATATTTATAATTTTTTTTCTGATTCTCTTTCTTGTTTCTTCCTCCTCCTTCTCCTCCTTTTCCTCCTTCTTCCTTCTTCTTCCTCCTCCCCCTCCCTCTCTATCTCTTCTCCTTCCTCCTCCTCCTCTTTCCTACTATTCTCCTTTTTCTACCTCCTTCCTCTCCCTTTTCCCTCTTCAAAAAACTTTTATCTTCCTTTGCTTTACATATATGGAATAATATGTGAGGATATAACTGAATTATATCAGTGAAGACCTTTGGACTTTTGGGTACTTGGCAAGATAGAGTCCACCCAACCTGTCTTTTCCACTGATTACAGCTAAAAACTCTGAGCAAAATACTAACAATAACTTCTTTTTTTTTTAAAAAAAGATTTATTTTTATTTATTTGAAAGACAGAGTTACAGAGAGAGGTAGAAACAGAGAGAGAGGTCTTCCATCCACTGGTTCACTCTCCAGATGGCTACAACGGCCGGAGCAGCAGATGGAAGACCTCTTTCTCTGTTTCTCTGTTTTCTCCTTCTCTCTCTGTGTGCAACTCTGACTTTCGAATAAATAAATAAATAAATCTTTTTTTTAAACTTTTATTTAGAATATAATTTCAAGGTACAGCTTATGGATTACAATGGCTCCCCCCCCCATAATTTCCCTCCCACCCACAACCCTCCCCTTTCCCGCTCCCTCTCCCCTTTCATTCATTTTCAATTCTCTTTGTATACAGGAAATCAGTTTAGTATATATTAAGTAAAGTTTTTAACCGTTTGCCCTCACATAGCAACAGAAAGTGAAAAATACTGTTGGAGTACTAGTTATAGCATTAAATCACAATGTACAGCACATTAAGGACAGAGATCCTACATGATATTTTTTGAAAAATTGATTATTTTTCTATGCAATTTCCAATTTAACACCAAGGTTTTTTATCATTTTTAATTATCTTTATATACAGAAGATCGATTCAGTATATACTAAGTAAAGATTTCATCAGTTTGCACCCACACAGAAACACAAGGTGTAAAAATACTGTTTCAGTACTAGTTATAGCATTACTTCACATTGGACAACACATTAAGGACAGATCCCACATGAGACGTAAGTACACAGTGACTCCTGTTGTTGATTTAACAATTTGACACTCTTGTTTATGGCGTCAGTAATCTCCCTAGGCTCTAGTCATGAGTTTCCAAGGCTATGGAAGCCTTTAGTGTTCCCTGACTTTGATCTTATTCTGACAGGGTCATAGTCAAAGTGGAAGTTCTCTCCTCCCTTCAGAGAAAGGTACCTCCTTCTTTGATGGCCCCGTTCTTTCCACTGGGATCTCATTCGCAGAGATCTTTCATTTAGGTCTTTTTTTTTTTTTTTTTTTTGGCCAGAGTGTCTTGGCTTTCCATGCCTAAAATACTCTCATGTGCTCTTGAGCCAGATCTGAATGCCTTAAGGGCTGATTCTGAGGCCAGAGTGCTATTTAGGACATCTGCCATTCTATGAATCTACTGTGTATCCCGCTTCCCATGATGGATCGTTCTCTCCCTTTTTGATTCTATCAGTTAGTATTAGCAGACACTAGTCTTGTTTGTGTGATCCCTTTGACTCTTAGACCTATCAGTGTGATCAACTGTGAACTGGAATTGATCACTTGGACTAGTGAGATGGCCTTGGTACATGCCACCTTGATGGGATTGTATTGGAATCCCCTGGTATGATTCTAACTCCACCATAATGTAGTCAAATTTTTCATTCTTGCACCTGAAATTTTAATCTGAGAGAGCCTTTTCCTATATTCAAGTTATGACACTCTCCCATATACTATTCTATAAGTTTTTATAATTTTAATTTTATATTTACATGTCCCATTCATGTGCAATATAAAGGTTTTGTTTTCCCCATGGTGTCAGGTACTAGATTTTTACATATAATTGGAACTGTTTCTTTCCCTTTCTAACTTTGGGATGTTTGTCTATTTGTGTGCATGTACATATCTGGTCTATTTATGGAGCCTTTGTAGTGTGTTATTATCTCCTATGGGTATTTATCCAATCACTCTTTTGCTTTCTAGCCTTTGTTGAAAATATATTTTTCCATATGAATTTTAAGTTCAGTTTTTCCAGTTCTATAGACATGCTTACTGGAATTATTATTTGGATTGTATTAAATTTGTAACTTAACTTACGAAGACCTGGTACCTTGATAAAGTTGAGATAGACTAACTAATAAAAATGAATGCCTTGGGACCAGCACTGTAACATAGCAGATAAAGCTACCATCTGCAGGTGCATCTCCTATGGTTGCCAGTTCACGTCCCGGCTGCTCCACTTCCTATCCATCTCTCTGCTATGGCCTGGGAAAGCAGTGCAAGATGGTCCATGTCTTTGGGTCCCTGTTACCATGTGGGAAACCTGGAAGAAACTTTAGGCTCCTGGCTTTGAATTGTTGCAGCTCCAAACATTGTGGCCAGTTGGGGAGTGAACCAGTGGTTGGAAGATGTCTCTCTCTCTCTCTCTCTCTCTCTCTCTGCCTCTCCTCTCTCTGTGTAACTCTTTCAGATAAAATAAGTTTGAAAAAAAATATTATATAAACAGAATCATGCAGTATATAGTCTTTGAGATTTTTTATCCATTGGCCATCCTCTCTTGAAATTTATCATAGTTGTATCTGTCAATAACTTATCTCTAAGTAGTTCTGCAATATTGATATACCCAGGTTTGTATAACTATTCATCCATTGAAGGATGTCTGGGTTATTTTAAGTTTTGGATATTATGAATAAAATGCTACTGTGATAATTTGTATGTAGATTTTTATGTGAACATAATTTTCTCTTCTCTGAAATAAATGCCCATGAGCACAGTTTCTAAGGTATAGCAGCTGCATATTTAGTTTTGTAAGAGGCTGCCAGACTATTTTCAGGAGTTGCTGTACATGTTTTACCTTCCCATTAGCTGTGTATGAAGGCTATCCAGTCTCCGTATTTTCATCAGCATTTGATGTATACATTTAAAAAATATATATTTATTTATTTGAAAGGGAGAGAGAAAGAAGGAAATAGTGATCTTTTCTATCCACTGGTTTACTCCCCAAATGTCTGCAACAGCTTGGGTTGGAACTGTTAACAGGTAGGTTTCCTACAGGCCAAAGCCAGGAGTCATGTGAGTGGCAGGAACTCAAGTGGTTGAGCCATTATCTGTGGCTTCTGAGGCACATTATCACAGACCTGGATTGAAAATAAAGTTCCAGGGATTTGAGCTGGAGCTCTGATAAGGGATGTGGGGCTCCCAAGTGGCAGCTTAACCTGCTTTGCTGCTGCAGCTGCCCTGATATTGCTCTTCTAATCATGTTTAGCCATTTTGATGGTTATGTAGCACTATCGCACTGTAGTTTTAATTTGCATTTTTCTAGCTAATAGTATTGAATGTCTTTTCATGTAGTTATTTGGTGTCTGTATATCCCATTTGGTTAAATCTCTGTGTTTTGTATATTGTTTAATTGAATTGTTTGGTTTTTTCTTGTTCAGCTTTGAGATTTCTCTATATAAAATTTGCCAGATATGTGCTTTGTAAAATTTTTTTCCCACTATACTGTGTCTTTTCATCCTTTTCACAGGATCTTAATAGAGTAAAAGTTTTACATTGTGATGAAATCCACTTTTATCAGTTTTTCCTTTGATGAATTTTGCTTTTGATGCCAAATGCAATAATTCTTTGTGTACCAAAGCACTATCATTGATTTTGAAGATTTTTCTCTTGAATTTTTTTTGCTTTTTTAAAAAATTCATTTTTCATTTTTAGTTGAAAGAGAAAGAAAGAGAGAGAGTGAGAGAGGTAGACAGAGGTCTTCTATCCACTGGTTCACTCCTCAGATCCTTGTAACAGCTGGGGCTTGGTCAGCCAGAGCAAAGCCAGAGAAGCCTGAACTTGGTTCAAATCTCCCCTATGAGTGGCAGGTACCTACTGCTTGAGTGTCTGCTTGAGCATCTGTTGCCTTCCATAGCACTCATTAGCAAGAAGCTGGATCATAAGTGGAATATCCAAGATCAAACTGGGTACTCTTATAGGGGATGTGGGCAGTGTCTTAACTGCTCCAACAAATGCCTACCCATCTCTTTGCTCAAATATTTTTAGTTTCATGTTTTATTTTTAAGCCTGTGATCCATTTTGAGTTAATTTTTGTATAAGGTGTGTGGTGTAGGTTGAGAGTAATTTTTTTGTCATGTGCTTATTTTCAAAAGTTCTCCACGTAATGAGTGGCTAGGGCTGAGAATTTTTGAACTTGATGATCAGCAAGACCAGTTACGGTCTTCAAAGTTTTATGATACATTTTATTTTCAAATTGTATGGAGGAACACTACATGTACTTAGGGTTCTGAAGATGAGGCAGTAATATGAATTTGATAAATGTGGCATGCTTAGGATCTTTCTTGGAACTTTACAATGTAACCTGGTACAGTTAGAGTTCTAGACACTGGAGAGCAATTCTATCATCTATGATAGGATGTATCTGTATTTGAGAGGATGTGATGATTATCATAGTATGAGAGATACAAAGTAATATGAATTTGTACCTAAATATTATATGGTAGTATAATAATTTATCTGATAGTTACATCCATGCCATTTTATTAGGAATCCTGAGTGAAAAATATCATTGGTTTATAACATTTATTAAGATAATTTGGATATATGAAAAATAGTGAATCTGATACATTTTGAAGTGCATTTGTTAAGGAAAAATGTTAGTCATGTAGCTTTAGAAGACAAGACAAATTGCTGAAGTCATGTGACTTTGTTTATTCATTTTTAAAAAAGATTTGTTTATTCGAAAGCAAGAGAGAGAGAGAGAGATTTCTTCTGTCCTCTGGTTCACTCCCCAAGTGACTGCAATGAATATGGCAGGGCCAGGCCAAAGCCAGGAGCCAGGTGCTTTGTCTACATCCCCCACATTGGTGCAGAAGCCCAAGCACTTGGGCCATCTTCTGTCACTTTCCCAGGTACTTTAGCAGGAAGCTGATCAGAACTGGAGCAGCCAGGTCTTGAATCAGTGCTCATATGGGATGCCAACATTGCAGGCAGAAGCTTAATCCATTGTACCACAATTGTGGACCCCTATTTATTCATTTTAACAAATAATGTGTCTTGGTTATGACAATCATAGTTCAGGACACCTGGCTTCATTAGTTAGCAAAAGAGACTGTCCTTTGAAATGTACATTCTAGCAAGGGTAGTCAATGACCAGTTAATACAGTAAAAAAGTAAATAGTATGTTAAGTGAAGTGCAATGTAGAAAAGAAAAATAGAACCAAGATATGGGACATTAGGAATTCTGGAGGTTCAGAAAGAGGGGGCAGTTTTCAGTATATAACAGGGCAAAAATGATGGAGCTTAATGAGAAGACATTTATAAATGCGAAGATTTGAAAGAGTTGAGGAAGTCTGAGGTATTTTAAGGCAGTAGGAAGAACCACTGCAGTATCTGATGTGTTTCTGACTTCAGAAATCATGTATAAAGTTCATACTGTCAAATGTATAATTGACAATGAATGTGAGCTAGTTTTAAAGGTACTTTTTCTTAGGATGGTAGGGAAAATCACCAGTTGGGTTTTATATTGGCCTTTCAGTGGACCTAAGCTTATAAACTTCATTGTAAGTCTTCACAACTCATTGGATACTACTGTATGTATCTGAGGAATTTTTCAGTTCTGGGCACTGGCTAATTTAGGCTTAAACATGAGTAATTGGAGTAGTCTTAAGATTTGTCAGACTCCTAGAGTTAATGTTTAGGTTAAGGGTTAATGGAAAATTAACCTTATTCCATGAGTCTGCTGTATATCCCGCTTCCCATGTTGGCGTGTTGGATCGTTCTCTCCCTTTTTTATTCTATCAGTTAGTATTTGCAGACACTAGTCTTGTTTATATGATCCTTTGACTCTTAGTCCTATCATTATGATCCATTGTGAACTGAAATTGATCACTTGGACTAGTGAGATGGTATTGGTACGTGCCACCTTGATGGGATTGAATTGGAATCCCTTGGCACATTTCTAACTCTACCATTTGGGGCAAGTCTGATTGAGCATGCCCCAAATTGTACATCTCCTCCCTCTCTTATGAATAGCATTTTTTAAAAAGATTTATTTATTTATTTGAAAGAGTTACAGAGAGGCAGAGTGAGAATCAGAGAGAGAGAGAGATTGGGGGGGGGGGTCTTCCATCCTCTAGTTTACTCTTCAAATGGCTGCAATGGCCTGAGCTGGACAGATCTGAAGCCAGGAGCCAGGAGTTTTTTCTGGGTCTCCCACATGTTGCAGGGACCCAAGGACTTGGGTCGTCTTGTACTGCTTTCCCAGGCCATAGCAGAGAGCTGGATCAGAAGTGGAGCAGCTGCCGGCAGAGTCTTTATCCACTAAGTCTTTATCCACTAAGCCACAATGTCAGCCCTAACAGCAGTTTTTTTTTTTTTTTTTAATTTTACTTTAAGGATTGATAAGCCTATTTTAGTCTCTTCTTAGTGATATCAATTATGCTTTGATACTGAATTGTATAAATATGCTTTTGAATAGTAGTCTGTCTTGTCTCATACTGTTCTGATTTGATTATTCCCTAGTGTCTAATTCATAAGTTTATTCTGTATTCTCCTTCTATAAATTTGGTAGTTGTCACTGCTTCCACCTCTTCCTTTTCCCTTTCTAACCCTTCCTTCTAATTTTTTAATAATGAAGTTAAGGTAAATAAGTTATTGATGTTATTAATTCAGATAAAGCCATGAAATTAAGTTTTCTTTCTAATTAATTATAAGGAAAGCTTTGGGTGATCATTTGAGGATTTTTAAAATGCTTTTCACAAGAATGAACTTGGTTTTATTATTTTCAAGAGAATAAACTAATTTTTGATATTATGTTTGTATCTTTATTTTTTCTTCTGTATCAAGTTCAAGTAAAATAAAATGAAATGTCAAAGTTTTTTTTTTTAAAAAATGTAACCTCTTCTCCCCTTATCAGTAGTGAACAAGGAAATAAGTGATGCTTTAAATAAAGAAGTACCAGTATATTGTATGTGTAAGTTGTTCTAGTAAATGTACAGGCTATTAATTGTAAAACTGATTTAGTTGGGAAGTTATGGTGTTGCCATTCTTGTTTAAAAAGAAAATGTCAGTTGGAAGTATAAGTGACTGTATGTTGAAAACTAAGTCCTGAAGAAAATAAAAGTTCTATAAAAATAAAATATAAAATAATAATTTATTAGTTTGAATGTGAATGTAAAGATTGCTTTTTGGTCTTATTGTTAAAAAATACACATATGCTAGGTGCTATTGTAGTGAGTCCCAATTTTAAATTTTCTTACTGATGGTTTTCAATATTATAAAATTAGTTATGATGAATCTTGAACTTGAATGTAAAAATATCTTTATAAAATCACTGTGGAAATACAAATGGTAAAAATCTAGGTGAAAACTAAGAAAAAAGTATCATTTTTGACTTTTAAGTTCAACATATTGTTATATTAATTCATTGCTGCTTTTGTTTCTTTTTTATCATAGAAAAAGACCTTAAGGACATAGACTCTGTTTCTAAAATTTTCTCTGCTTTCCATTGTATGTTTTATGGGGGAAAAAAACAAACTAGGATTATTTTTAAAGTACTCCTATGAAATAAATAAATTAGCTAACACATGCTTTTATTATTTCAAATATACTTGCCTCCTATACCTGAGTATGCAATGTAATATAATAGACATAATGCTGAGTGTACTTGAATTCTGTTTTTATTTATAAAACATAATGACCATTGAAATGTTTTATGTGTATGACATCTCATTTTCTCCTATTTACTTATTGCTATTAAAGCCTTTGTTAGGTAATTAAAATACTAATTTAAGCAATTTAAAACTTCTTCACATATTTGGAGGAGCAGTGAAACCAAGGGAAATGAAAATCTTACTTAAAGGCAAACATAGCAATCTGATTTGTAAACTACACAGTGTGTCTGTTTAAGCTACGTTTTATATAGTTGCACTGACTGAAAATTTACAGAATAGGCTTGAAGCTTTTTAAAAGATAATTTTAAAAAGACTATTAAGAGTAAATAACTGTAATCTGAACTCTTTTGGTGTCTTGAGATTTTCTTTCAGCTTTATAATAATAAAATTTTGCTGTAATTAAGGGAAATAAGTATTTCATTTTTTTCTGAATAAGAAAATAATTTTTAAGGATTTTTTAATCAATTTTTTTAATTTTGAGGGAGAATTATCTATATTTTTCTTTCAATTTTGAATATGAAATGGTGGTAACAAAACACATGAAATTATCAAGGTTTGATTTTGCAGGCATCTTTGTTGTTTAAAATTTTTTTGATGCGTTGATTCCATGGGCATTTAAAATTTTCATATAAAACTAAGAAGCATGTTGATTTTTTGATTTCAAAAATATGAGATACCAGAAGGAAATTTAATGTTAATAATTTAAATTTGTATATATTGTTTTTATTATTTACAGGAATTTTGCATTTCAGCGTCTTTGATATTTGAGTAGCATGATATTCACCATTTATTTGACTAGGTGAGGAAACAGATAACTTTGAAGGTACTGGTTTACTTAGTTGATTAGTGCTCTTTAGCTGACACATAGAGAGAGTGCATAAATTTTCTTCATTTGCCTATTTTGTTTTGGAAAATTGTCATTTGCTCTTATGATAATCATTATTATTACTCAATTAAGGTATCCTCAAGCACTTTGACTTCAGAAAATAACTTTTATCTTTTATGCATTTTAAGTTACTTATGATAAATATAAGCTACCTGATAAAATTATTGATGAGATAAACATCATGTTGAATTGTAAAATTATACATCCTTCTTCTATATTTAAGATGATGACTTTAGTGCTAAGGAGAACTAATAAATGTGACCTGATACTTATGGGCATCCATGAAAAGCCCCACCCAGAGACTGGAGAGTGTAAAATATAAGGCTGGTAGCTACCAACTGTTAAAGAATTTCATTTGCTAATTTTATTCTTTTACTCCTTTGTAATTTAAGTGCCTTTATTTTAAAAGTTTAACTTAAGGATATTGTAAAGTATATAGCATTTTCAGATTAGATGGTGTCCAGAACATACAGTCCAATGAGTTAGTCCAGTGTAATTGGAGGAATTATTAAATGACACTGACCTCATTTCCTTTAGAACAATGAAAATTAATAGTTTCACATTTTATAAGGCTGATATTCCAGATGTAGTGTACATTTAATTAAGTGTAGTTTCCTTTTAGTTATGGTATGTGTATCTGTTTTTTGTCGCAAATTCTTTCTAGTTTTACAGTTTTCCACATGTTTTCTTTCACCATTTATGATTTTTTTCAAAGCAGAGCTATAGGATTTAAATCACTTTAGCATGCAGCAAAACAGTTCCCATTCAAACAATAAACGCCGTTTTAAAAAGCCTTTAGATCTTCTCTCACTTCATAAATATAAATGTATAAAAACGTTATGCTGTTGTAGTGCCCACCTGCTAATTAAATGCAGATTTTCTAAAACTTGTTTAAAATCTGTCTATTTGTTTCAACTCTGTCTCTGTTCAGAATACATATGGCCCTTGTGAAACTAATTATGCTTATGGAGCAGCTGTTAAATTTAGTGCAACTAATTTTATCCAATATTTTACATTTTAATTGATTACCTGTGAAGAAATTAGCAAATTAACACTTATTGTACAGTAACTGAATGGTCTTTTATGGTTACTTTCAGATTTAACAAATGAACTAGGCATTGATGAAATAAAGACATTTTTAGGATTTTTAGATAGGAATGTTATCGGTGGACCCTGATTATCTGGTGTGAAAATTTAGGAAGATGATGAGTGATGCCAAGCATCTGTGTGTTCTGTATCTTAAACATGAGAAGCAGATTGGAAAGTAATAGCTTTTTCACAGAATTTTGGTAACATATGGGCTTATCTGGATCTAAGAAGTCTTTGAAGATCTTTGAACTTGACTAAATGACTTAACCTTTGGCATAGTGGGTGGGTTATATTTTTTTTAGTGGGGAGGCACTGGCATTCTGCATTTTTCCTTTTTGTCCTCTTCCTAATTCTACCTTTTAGTGTCTTTTCTTAAAAATGGTAAGACTGGAGTTGATGACTGGGACTTGGGAAGGTTGACAAGCTGAGAGTTCCAAGGTGGTTGAATGGGTCTACTTGTAATAAAATGATATTAAATCTTTTGATATTGTTTCAGAGATGAGTATCTGTAGATATTTATTTTCTGTTTTATAGATTTTATTTGAAAGTGATACTGCAATCAGATCTCACTGGCAATGTGTTGCAGTTGAAAGGATGGGAACAAACCTGGGTTCAGATTTCAGTTGGAGCATACATTGGCTCTGTGACCTCTGAGCCATTCCGAGTTCAGTTTTCTCAAAGTGAAAGCAAAACAACATTGTACTCCCTTACCCCCACAAAGAGGGGGAAGAAAAGCTCTAAAACACTCAAAGGAGATGATAAAAACAACTATTTGTATCACTTCTTGGCCTTTTGGCTAAGATCAAATGTAAAAACAACTATTTGTTTAAATTCTGTGGAGAAGTAAGTGACATAAAGTAGATGAATACAACTAGCATGCTTCTTAACATGTAGAAAGGACTCAATACTAGGAGAAAGTATTCTGCTCTGTAATATTGCTAAGTGAGAGGTACACAGAACAAATGCATTGTTGTGCTTATTTTAAATCACTATTACAGTAAATGTGAGATAGGTTTTGACATTTCTTTACCAGCTTTGAATTCTGATAACTCAGTGGTAAACCTTGATGTAAGTAAGTTATAGGTACAAATATAGCTGGAATTTTGATAAGAATTACTGTTCTTTCACTTGGCAATACAAGTAGGGAGTTATGAGACAGGAATATATAAGCAGTCCCTGTACTTATCAACATTATTTCAGACCAAATAGAGGATTGGGCCTCTGCCCCAGTTGAGTGCAGTTGACTTTGGTTTTGCAGTTTAAAATATTTGGCAGCTGTACTGACCTAATTAGGTTTCTCCAAGGCAATAAGTAACCAAAAAGAAAAATATTTGTGCACTTAATTCATCTTAGTTAAAATTCAGAATGTGTGTATTTTTGCAGACAAATAGTGTTGTTGTTGTTGTTCAGGTAATTGAAATTGTCTTTTGTGTGGGGCTTCAGGTGCTTTCTGAATAGGCTTACTTACGTGCATTGAACTGAAATATTGGCCATCATGATTTTTATGATGTTTTAAATAACTAGTTTCTAAATGAGTTTCAAGTTAACTTTTTTATCCTTTTCTAAAAATATATAATTTATTTCTTTATTTGAAAGAAACACAGAGAAGAACAGGCAGAGATCTTCCATCTGCTGATTCCCGCCCCAGTTTCCTGCAAGAGGTGGAGCTGGATCAGACTGAAGCCAGGGCCCATGAACTCATTTTGTCTCCAACATGGGTGGTAGATACCCTGTTATTTGAGCCATCATCTGCTGCTTCCCATGGTACACATTCAAAGGAAGCTGGAACTGGGACCACAGCTGGGACTTGAACCCAGATACTCCAGCACGGAATGTGAGCATTCTGAGTGGCAACTTCACCAGTATGCAAAATGGATGCCACAAGCTTTTTGACCTTTGAATGGGAAAATTCAAGCATCCATTAAAGCAGAGAAAGCAGAGAATAGTATAATAAACCTTCTTGTAGCCATGATCTAACTTCATCACATGGTTGTATTTTGCCATTATTATGGTTTGCTTTTAGGATTTGTTAGGATCAATCTGGAGTTTAATCTGCAGCTAATGTAGCACCAGTACTGCTATTTGATTCTATGCAATGTCATTTACATTTAATTTGGCTAGTGGGAACACTACTTGTACTCTTGTATATTTAGGAGTTCTGTTGTTTCTCACTATGCTTTTCCCTGGTTCCATGGAATTTACTTCATATGTTTATAGTTTAGGATTCATCAGAAGATGGAAGGCATCCTTCTGCAGATTTCTATATTCCTCTTTTTGTCCAACTTCCTTTTTGGTAAAATGTCCTTTTTTTTTTTTTGACAGGCAGAGTGGACAGAGAGAGAGAGACAGAGAGAAAGGTCTTCCTTTGCCATTGGTTCACCCCTCAATGGCCTCTGCGGCCAGCGTGCTGCGGCCGGCGCACCACGCTGATCCAAAGGCAGGAGCCAGGTGCTTCCTCCTGGTCTCCCATGGGGTGCAGGGCCCAAGCACTTGGACCATCCTCCACTGCACTCCCTGGCCACAGCAGAGAGCTGGCCTGGAAGAGGGGCAACTGGGACAGAATCTGGCGCCCCAACAGGGACTAGAACCTGGTGTGCCGGCACCGCAAGGCGGAGGATTAGCCTAATGAGCCATGGTGCCGGCCCAGTAGAATGTCTTTCAAGTTCTAGCCATTTGGGCTCCCTGAAGGTCTGTCTCTGTCTCTAATTCAGCAAATCCTCCAGGCTTTGTGTAGGTTCCTTCTTCCTGCTTTGAAACCTATAAGCTTTCTGGGTCTCCCACATTAGTGGCAGGGATGCAAACACTTAAGCCACCTTTTGCCATGTTCCGAGGCACATTAGAAGGGAACTGGATCAGAAGTGGAACAGCTGGGACTTGAACCTGCTGGGGGTCCAGAATCATAGGCTGTGGCTTAGCTTTCTGTGCCACAACACCAGTTCCTCTTTCTACTTTTTTTGTTTTGCATGACTCTCTCTTTCATTTCATTCTTATTATATGCTCAGTTATATTCTCCTTTGAGTACTTGTAATTTAGTATTAATTTTTTAAAAGATTTTGTTATTTAAGAGTTAGTTACAGATACAGAGAGAGAGGGAGAGGGAGAGAGAGAGAGAAAACAAAAGAGAGAGAGAGAGATCAATCTTTCATCTGCTGGTTCACTCCCCAAATGGCTGGAACTGGGCAGAACTGAAGCTAGGAGCCAGGAGCGTCTTCTGGATTTCCCAGGCAGGTGCAAGGGCCCAAGCACTTGTGCCATCTTCCACTGCTTTCCTAGGCCATAACAGAGAGCTGGATCAGAAGAGGAGCAGCCATGACATTAACCAGTGCCCATATGGAATGCTGGCACCCTAGGCAGAGGCTTAACCTACTACACCACAGTGCTGGCCCTTAATGTCATTTTTGAAGTGACTTTTTTCCTTTAGTTTCTTTCCTAAAATCAGATAAAAATAATTTTTATACCTTTATTTGTCCATTTTTGTTTTGAAATTCTTTTTGTTTATGTTTAATTCATGTTGAAGTGTTAACAGTCTTCTCTGTTTCATGTTTTTTTTTTTTATTTTTATGGGACATATTTCCATTTTTCACCTGAAAATTTTAATTCTAACTAGTTTCTTTTCTTATAGTTGCTTTGTGTGTTTGCTAGTTTCCTTTTGTTTGTTTGTTCATGATAAAGTTCAGGAATTTCCTAGATCAGCAGTAGCAAACAATTCTGTGGCTGAACGGAAGGTTTTAGATGGCATATAAGTTTTTTAAATGGCACGCTACTGCTTAGTACAGTGACGTGAAGTTTCTTTAATAAATGGAAAATTTTGTGTGATACTTAGGTTTGTCTTCAAATACTCTGGTGTGATCTTGTTTTTATAAATCACCGGGTTTCAGAACCTCATTTACTAGTTTTCCTTTACTGCCAAGGGATAGCTGGACACCTCCTTTTCCAAAGGGCATCTCTTTCCCCTACTATAGGTCCTTTAAAAACATTCCCTTTGTTTGTATGTTTTTAATTGGATTTAAATAGAAGGTGGAATTTAGATGCCCATGTTAAAAAATGTCATCTTGACACGGAGTCCATTTTGTTTTTTATTCAGTGTGTAATTGTTTATTTTTAATTATTATTTTATGGGAAGTATAGTCTTTGTAGACTAGACTTAGAGACTGAAGTATTATAGTTTTTTTTTTAAAGACAAAATATCAGGGTATTTGTTTCAATTACATATGTTTAGAACTTATTAGCCAATTAAGAAACTTGACAAATTGTTTTTTGAGGGCAGTAATTCATTTTATGTAGTGATACTATGGTGATTCTTATTCTGTAGATATTGAAAGCATTTATCTGGTATAATAGGACATCTTGCTTTCCATTTATTGCTTATATATTGTGTGTTCTAGAGTGCCACATTTTTTATCAAATGGTTCTTTGCTTATAATATATCTCCATATTGGCTTTGGTACTCTGGAGACTTCTAGAGTAATTTATCAGGAAGGCGTTTATTTAAGGAATGAGTAAATAATAATACTTTAAATTTTAATATTTTTTGGCTCTTGTTTGGTCAGGATAGGAAATCTTTATGCTGATCTCTTCTTGCTAGGAACCTTTTGGATTTGTAGGTAAAGTTACTTAAAGTAAATGTAGTTATTTATATTTTTGAGGATGTGAGTCCAATTCAAAATTATATATAAAGTAATACTTATGACAACTAAGGTATCAGCAATTTAATTCACTTTAAGTCTGCTTGCTTTTGCCCTTTTTAATCGCCTTTAACAATTTTATTCTGCCTGTGTTTTTACATTTGGTGACTTTTCCCCACGTATTTTTTTTTTTTTTTTGCTACTTTTCCCATGTAAAAGCAAGATTAAGAGGTCTATACTATGAAGATTAAAGTAGCAAATATTAAGGCATTTGATGAAAAAGCCTAATAGTTTATATTGCATGTTGCGATGTATTAAAACTTACTATTTTCTTTAGATTTACCACCTTGGGTGACTTAATTTATAGGTCTGCTCTTGCTATCATAGTTCATTGAATCACACTATTTGTAGGAGACTTTTTCAGTATGGTATGGATTGCTTTTAAGAAGTCATAGGGTGCATAATAAGGAAGAAATTTTTGGAAAATGCAAGCATCTGTTTTCTGTGGTGGTGTCTTTATAATAGTGGAAGCAATGAGATGGAATTGGAGATGACTGATGGCTTAATTAATTGGCTAAACTGAGGAGTAGTAGAGATTGGGAAATAAGATGCTAAGGGAGAAATGGGTAAATAGCAATTAATTTAAGGCCTTCTTGCTAATCTCAATATCTAGCTTTGTGCTAATGGTGTTAAGAGAGTAATCATGGGTTGGTTTCTCTGTCAGAGTGCCAATTTAGCTCTGTTTGCCTCATGTTACAGTATCTCTTAGCTTTCTAAAGGCTTGAAGACCTGGGTGATAAGTGATGTCTTGTTAATAGTAAACCAATGAAGATCAGACATTTGGTTGCTGAGGATCACCTGTGGAGAAGACATGGCGTTTTAGCCCTTCAGATTGTAGTTATTCACCTTCTTGTATAAAAGAAATTCACTAAACTTGAGTAATCCTTATGCCAAACTTAAAATTTTAAAGGTCTGTCAAAATCAGAATGCTAGTCTACTGGATTAGCAATGGTATGAGGGAGACATATGTCATATTCTTCTGCTTCAGGTTTTTCAAATTCATTCAGACTAGTACATCCCTCAATTGCTTCTTTCCACTGCTTGCCTCTTTCTCCCAAATCAGCACTTGTGACCTCATCACTCACTGAGGTACTAGAATGTAACCCTCATAATGAGGTAGGTGTTGTCCTCATTGTGCAGATGCTCAGAAAGGACATAACTTGTTGAAGGGCACCGTTATTTGATGACTTCTTCATTTTTTGATTTACTGTTGTTATAATTTTGGGTATAGTAGTAACAGATACTTTTAGTTCCTAGAGTGTAGTAAACACATGATTTCATCAAAACCTATGCTCTCTGAAGTCCATTAATGGCTGTACATCTTGTCCAACAACATATTTTTAGAAAAAAAAAGGAAAGCTAATAAGTTAATTTGTATTACAGAATTGTTTAATAGGAGAAGCTCTTGGAGTTTTGTTAGAATTTAAGCTAACACATCTGTCTGTTGTTACTCTGCATTTTCAAAACTATTTGTCAGAATCATGTTTTGTTTATAGGTGGACCTTGCTTCAGTCCCATCCAGGTGCTCTTATTTTCTTTCTTGAGGGATATTTTTTTGCTCGATATAAAATTTTGTCTTGATTTTAAGGATTTTGTTCTGTTTTCTGACCTCCGTTGTTTGTGTAAGCTAGCAGTGGTAATTAGTATTATTGTTCTCCTATGTGTAATGTGTTGTTCTTCTTTGAATACTTTCAGTACTTTTCATCGTCTTTGGCTTTTATCCTTTTGTGATATTCCTAGTCATGGTCTTTGTATTTATCTTACTTGGGATTTGCCAAACATGTAGAATAAGTAAACTTGTGTATCATTGAATTTGTAAAACCTTTAGTCAATATTTAAAAAGATTATTTTCTGCCTCATTCTTTATTTTTTTAAGATTTATTTTATTTATTTGAAAGAGTTACAGAGAGGCAGAAAGAGAGAGAGCGGTCTTCAATCCGCTGGTTTACTCCCCAGATGGCCGCAATGGCCGGAGCTGTGCCGATCCACAGCCAGGAGCCAGGAGCTCCCTCTGGGTTTCCCACGTGGGTGCAGGGGTCCAAGGACTTGGGTCATCTTCTGCTATCCCAGGCCGTAGCAGAGAACTGGATCGAAGTAGAGCAGCCGGGACTAGAACTGGTGCCCATATGGGATGCCGGTGCTTCAGGCCAGGGCTTTAGCCCGCCACAACACTGGCCCCTCTTTATTTTTTTTATTTCAGAGTATAAAAAAACATGTTAGATATTTGAGACCTGTCACACAGATTCCTGAAATTGGTTTTCTTTCCTTGCTAACAATTTTCCTGTTCTTCAGATTGAATAATTTTGATTCATTTTCAGATACACAGATTCTTTCCTCTGTTATCACCATTCTGCTTTTAATCCTGTTCAGCAGTTTTAATCCCTGAGATTGTATATTTTATGTCGTATTTTTTAAAAGAATTTTTTATTTATTTGAAAGATTTACAGAGAGAGGTAGAGTCAGAGAGAAAGAGAGAGAGGTCTTCCATTCCGCTGGTTCACTCCCAAGATGGCCGCAATAGCCAGAGCTGAACTGATCTGAAGCCAGGAGCGGGAGCTTCCTGCAGGTCTTCTATGTGGGTGCAGGGGCCCAAGGACTCAGGCCATCTTCCATTGCATTCGTAAGCCACAGCAGAGAGCTGGATGGGAAGATGAACAGCTGGGACTAGAACCGGCACCCATATGAGATGCCGGCGCTGCAGGCTGGGGCTTTAACCCACTGTGCCACAGCACTGGCCCCAGAATTTTTTATTCTCTTGTTCCCCTGCTGTCCCTCTGAGATTGACTGTATATTCATTACAAGCATAGTTATATTTATTACTTTAAAATCCTTGTTGTGAGGTGAGTTTTTAGTTTAGCAGTTAAGATGCCAGTTAAGGTGTCCATGCCCCATATTAATGTACCTGTATCCAGCCTTGCCTTATGACTCCAACTTCCTGCTAATGCAGAAACAATGAGGCAGTGTTAATGGCCCAAGTGATTTGGCTCTTGCCATCCATGTGAGAGACCTTGATTGAGTTCCTTTTTCCTGGCTTTGCTTTTGCCCAGTTCCAGCCATCTTTCTCTTCTTTGTGTCTCTTAGATAAATAAACTAAAATCCTTATCATCTAATTCTAATAATTGGCTCATCTTAAGGTTGATCCCTATGTACTATACTTTTTCAAAAATGGAATAAAATTTTGCTTGATTGTGTATTTAGTGATTTTGAATTTTATCTTGGACATGGTGAATATTGTGAATATGCTGTTACACTCTACTGAATAATTTGGATATTTTGCTTGTCTTAGCAAGAAACCAAGTTGATTAGATGAAAAGTATGAAGATTTTTAACTCTGTGGAGGCAGCTGAAATTTTGGTTCAGTGCTTTTATTTATCTATTTGTTTTTTAAGATTTATTTTCTTTATTTGAAAGACAGAGTTATATAGAGAGAGGGCAAGACAGAGAGAGAGAGAGAGAGGCAGAGAGAGAGAGAGAATCTTCCTTCCACTAATCAAATGGAAATGGCCAATATAGCTGGCTGAGGCTGGGCCAGGCTGAAGCCAGGAGCCTGAAACTCCAACCAAGTTTCTCACATTGGAGGCAGAGACCCAAGCACTTGGGCTGTCCCCACAGCTTTCTCAGGCACATTAGCAAGGAATTGGATCGAAAGTAGAGCAACCAGGACTTGAACCTGCACTCATATGGGCCGCTGGCCTTGAAGTTGCAGCTTAACCTGCTGTGCCGCAGTGGAAGGCCCTAGGTGCTTTTATTCTTTGTTGTTTGGAGCCTGCCCTTTCATACTGATTTAGGGGTCAGCCAGAGATTTGAAGAGGGTCCATGAACAGAACTTTTGGGTCCTTCCTTTGATTTTTTTGCTCCCTTTTAAATTTACTTGTTGACTGTGGTTTTTCTAAACCTGTCTTATTTATTTATTTATTTATTTTGCCTGAAAGCCTGCAGATTTTCTGTTGGAGCTGTAGCTGTTCCACATGGCACAGACTTGGATTTGCCTTTAAAATGGAAACTGAAAAAATGGGCAACTTTTTCATTATTGTTTCCTATTTCCAAATGTTGACACCCTATGGAATTTGCCCACTCTTGGTCACTCTCCAGTGCCTTTATGTAGTTTTTTTCTTAGTTATCTATAAATTTATCAGTATGTTAGTGGATTTCGTATTAATGCTCTCACCAGAACCTGAAAGTAGTACATTTTTTTAAAGACTTGTTTATTTTTATTTGAAAAACAGTAACAGGGAGGGAGGTAGAGGCACAGGACATAGATCTTACATCTATTGGTTCACCACCCAAATGCCCACAATGGCCACAGGTAGCCAGGCCAAAGCCACGAGCCAGGAATTCCATCCAGGTCTCCCATGTGGGTGGCAGGGAACCTAAACGGTTGTGCCATCATCTGCTGCCTTCCCAGGTGCACTAACAGGAAGCTGAATTGGAAGCTGAGCAACCAGTACTCAAACTGGCACTCTGATAAGGGCTGTAGGAACCACAAATTGTAGCTTAACCCCCACCATGCCTGCCCCAACATTAATTCTTAGCACATAATGTGTCCTACCTAATACAAACAGACATTTTACATAAAGAGTTGGGTTAGAGTAGGTAAGTAGTTTTAGCAGGATAATTAGAAGTGGTATATAAGGTTGAATAGGTTTGAAAGCAGAAATTTTTAGGGATAGAGAAAGCCCTGTCCTTGTGGATTAGATTAGATAAATCTGATTTTTTTGTGTTATCTGTAGAGACTTGAATAATTAAGACTTGATTCAGACCTTTAAGACTTTCATTTGCAAATACTTTTTGACTGATCCTTAGTTTCCTGGAAATTTGAAACCTTATATTTTTCGTATAACTCATTTTAACCAGAGCACTCATGCATAAAGAGTCATATGCAGATGCTTGCTTCAGAAGGTTGTTTAATTCCTGAATCTGTAAAGAAAATTGAGTACTTTTTTCTAGATAAAAAGTATATTTACTCTTCACAACATAAAATATACAGTGAATCTATTTAATAACATCTGTTTACTGCAGGTCCAGGTCAAGAGCTCGTCCACGTTCTCATAGTCGAAGCAGTGAAAGGTCCAGCCATAGAAGAACCCGTAGTCGGTCTCGGGATAGAGAACGACGTAAAGGCAGAGATAAAGAGAAAAGAGAAAAGGAGAAGGATAAAGGCAAGGACAAGGAATTGCACATCAAACGTGGGTAAGTTGAAGCAAATCTTTTTTTTTTTTTCTTTTAAGATTTATTTGAAAGTCAGAACTATACACAGAGAGACGTCTTTCATCCACTGGTTCACTTTCCACGCAGCTACAATGGACAAGGCTGAACCAGGCTGATGCCAGCATCCCATATGGACAGCAGCATCCCATATGGGCACTGCCCCAGTTCTGATCCAGCTCCCTGCCCATGGCCTGGGAAAAGCAGCAGCAGATGTCCCAAATGTTTCGGTCCCTGCCACCCGTGTGGAAGACCTGGAAGAAAATCCTGGCTTTGGCTTGGCCCTGCCCTGACTTTGTGGCCATCTGGGGAGTGAACCAGTGGAGGGAAGAGCTCTCTTTTTGGTCTATCCCTCTCTATAACTCTTTCAAATAAATAAATAAATAAATAAATCTTAATAAAAATACAGTGTAAAGAACGACCTCAAAATTCAGTTTGCAAATAAAGGAAAGTTGATGTAATTCTTGGGAAAGTTCTATGTCCTTTTTTTATTATGAATGTAAATTTAAAATTTCACAATTAATATTAAAAAGATATCTATCAGCTAGACATCTTCACATGTTTAGTTCTATATGGATGTTAAAACCCACTCATTTTATCAAATTAAAAGATGTTAAAATAAAATGATCTTGTTTTGCAGCTTAAATTTACAGCTTGTTTGTTTTATTCAAAATTGGCATTGGAGTCTTTTATCCTATTAAGTAGACATCTTGGAATTTATCTCCTTTTATCAGTTTACTTTTATTACATTTACTTAATGTACTTAATACTTAAATATAAAAACCTTACCTTTGATGTATCAGTTTATGGTGTTAAATTGAAGAGCTTACCAGGATCTTGGATGTGGCTTTTTTGAGGTCTTGGTTTTATGAAGAATTAGTAAGTATATTAAATGACATGAACTCTTCCCTCATCCCTTTCTGTTTCACAGTTTTGTATGTGTTCATTTTCTGGAATTATAGTGATGGTATATAAACCTGCCTGCATAATTACTTTTCTTTAGCATTTTTTGTTTTTGTTTTAAAAGGCAGAGAGAAAGAACAAGAGAGCTCCTATATGGTAGTTCACTCACTAAATGCTGGCAATGGCACTGGCTGTAGCTGGAAGAAGGGAACTCAGTCCAGGTCTCCCATGTAGATGCAGAAACCCAATTACTTGAGCCATCACGGCTGGCTCCTTGCAGGAGTTGGAGCTGGGAAAGCAAACCGTGTTACATAGATGTGAGATGTAGAAGTTACTAGGTCAAATGCCTTCCCCTGATAGGTTGTAAGTATTCTGTTTTTTTTTTTTATATTTATTTAATTCATTTGAAAGAGTTACAGAGAGAGGTACAGACAGGGAGAGGTCTTCCATTTACTGGTTCACTTCCCAGATGGCTGAAATGGCCGGAGCTATGCCAATCTGAAGCAAGGAGCCAAGAGCTTCTTGCTGGTCTCCCACATAGGTGCAGGGGCCCAAGGACTTGGGCAGTTTTCCACTGCTATCCCAGGCCATAGCAGAGAGCTGGCTCAGAAGAGGAGAAGCCGGGACTCAAACTGGCACCCATATGGAATGCCAGTGCTCCAGGCCAGGGCTGTAACCCACTGCGCCACAGCACTGGACCCCCTAAGTATTCTTATAAATGTTAAAAGTGATGAAGTTTGGGCCGGCGCCGTGGCTCAACAGGCTAATCCTCCGCCTTGCGGCGCCGTCACACCGGGTTCTAGTCCTGGTCGGGGCGCCGGATTCTGTCCCGGTTGCCCCTCTTCCAGGCCAGCCCTCTGCTGTGGCCCGGGAGTGCAGTGGAGGATGGCCCAGGTGCTTGGGCCCTGCACCCCATGGGAGACCAGGAAAAGCACCTGGCTCCTGGCTCCTGCCATCGGATAAGCGCGGTGCGCCGGCCGCAGCGCGCTGTCTGCGGCGGCCATTGGAGGGTGAACCAACGGCAACGGAAGACCTTTCTCCCTGTCTCTCTCTCTCACTGTCCACTCTGCCTGTCAAAAAAAAAAAAAAAAAAAAAGTGATGAAGTTTGGAAGAGGATACAATTATTATGTGACTCTTTTTCTCCTGTTCACTGCACAACTGTTAATGCATGTTGAGCGGTTGTTTTCCTGCAAAATTCCGAGTTCTTTTTCTGATTTTAAGGATTGTTGAATATTATAGGAATGGAGATAAGGGTTGATATATGGCTGAAAGGGTAAGAGGTTGAATTAGCCAAAAATGGTAGAATAAATTGAGAATTAGTAAGGGTATGGGGAAAATCTCTTGATCAGTAGATAAGAAAGTCAGTAGGTGGCACAATTTGGATTAGGAATTTAAAGAAAGGAATTGAGGAAATACTTTAGTTCTTCTTATTTTTAAATTGTTTTCCGGCCGGCGCCACGACTCCCTAGGCTAATCCTCTGCCTGCGGTGCCGGCACCCCGGGTTCTAGTCATGGTCAGGGCACCGGATTCTGTCCCAGTTGCTCCTTTTCCAGTCCAGCTCTCTGCTGAGGCCTGGGAAGGCAGTGGAGGATGGTCCAAGTGCTTGGGCCCTGCACCTGCATGGGAGACCAGGAGGAAGCACCTGGCTCCTGGCTTTGGATCAGCGCAGCACTGGCAGTAGTAGCCATTCGGGGGGTGAGCTGTCCCAGGCACATTAGCAGGGAGCTGGGTCAGAAGTGGAGTTGCCGGGACTAGAATTGGCACCCATACGTGATGCTTGCTGCAGGCATCAACCTAGCCAGTTATGCCACAACGCTGGCACCTAAATCTATTTTCTGTCCTGCTTTAAATAATAATGAAAAGTTGGTTTAAACCAGTTGTTGCCTAGTACTGTGGTTTGAATGCCTTCCAAAGTTAATGTGTAAGAAACTTGATTCTCAGTGTGGAGGTAATAGAACCTTCAAGAAGTTTTTAGGATATGAAGGTTCTTGCCTTCATGAATGGATTGATGTAATTATCTTGGGAGTATGTTACTTATAAAAGGTTGAGTTTGATCCCTATCCCTGCCCTTTCTTTTCTCATTCTGCTGTGGGATAACATAGTAAGGAGGCCCTCAGATCTTGGACTTCCAGTCTCAAAAATTGTGAGTCAATAGATTTCTGTTCATTATAAACTGCCCAGTGTGTGGTATCCTGTATCACAACACTGAATGTACTAAGACACCTACTAATATGCTTTTTTTGTTAATTTGTATACCTTTGGAATTCGTTAAGAACCTAATTTAGCATTTCTAAGCTTGCCCTTCTTTATGGCCTGCTATTATGAAAGGTTTTCACCATTGTTTTTTAGTATATCAGTGTTGTTCTCAGAAATGTTCCCATTAAGACTTCTGGATTATTTTGCTCAAATATTTGAGTATATGCATTCTTCATTTTTTTCTTTATATAACTTCCTGAAACGTTATACTTTCTGAGAGATTTAAGAGTCTCCCTCTGGATCTACAATTTATTCATCCAGAAAATCAGTATTGTGGTACTTAAAAGGCTGTATTGAAAGCAATGTGCATAAGAAGACCTGTGCCATGTAGTAGTCTTACTTTGTAGATATTTGTGGGGTCTTCAGAAAGTTATGGAAAATATGTAGTGTGAAAAAACCATGCATAGATTTCAAATTTTTTTTTGCACCAGAATAAACTTACAGTTTAATTCTACTTTCCACAAACTTTTCGAAGTACTCTTGTACATTACTTAGAGCTTTCACCTTGGCAATATTCCAGTGTCTTCAACTTTAGAGTTTCGTATAATAAATTCCTGTTGATAAGATTTTTTTTTTCCTACCTAGTTTTTGGCAGAAGATGTTGGAAGTGATTTGGGAAAGCTGGACTCTGAGATTTGACAGCAGTTACACACTTATAAAGCCTGTCATATTTTTTCCTTACCTCTTATTTCTTTATGCAGCAGGAAGTCATTTATGCTAATTTACCCCTATTTGCATATAGGTTATGGAGTTCTGTGGTGCAAAGCATGCTTAGAACTCCTTTTAAGTGTCTGTTTGGATCAAAGCAGGACTGTGTGATAGCTGTTGTCTGACACCAAGCTGTGTGGTGTTGTTTTCATTAAACATTTATCACACTTCCAATGTGACAGCAGGCAACTTTGTGCCAGGATAACATGTTTTCATGCAAAATTTATTGAAAAAGACGAGACTTTGTAAAAGGATCTTGTTGCCTTTCACCAGTGGCGAAGGGTAAATGTTTGGTTCGAAAGTGGTATACCTTGAACACGTGTCATTGTAACACGCAGAAGAAACTTCAGACTGTCAATTTTGTTAAACAGGTAAACAAATACATCTTTATGTAATAAAGTGTGTACTGGATTCACCTTCCATGTTAAATTTAGTTTTTTACAATGTACTTGAGAATTGAATGAATATCCTAACAGTTACCTGTTATGTTGTTGGGTATTTTATAATACAGAGGAGTTCATTATCCATTTTTCATTGTTTGAGTATTTGTCACTAGTTTTAGTTTTGATTCGTGAGAAATAATATGTGATTATTTTTTAAAGATGAGATCAAGAGAGCTGGTGCTGTGGCATAGTAGGCTAAGCCTCTGCCTGCGGCACCAGTATCTCATATGGGCACTTGTTTCTGTCCTGACTGCTGTGGTTTTGCTGCAAATCTGGCTCCCTGCAAATAGCCTGAGAAAGCAGCAGAAGATGGCCCAAGTGCATGGTCTCCTGTACCTGTTTGAGAGACCTGGAAAAAGCTCCTGGCTTTAGATCGGCCCAGCTCTGGCCATTGTGGCCAGTTGGGGAGTGGACTAGATGGAAAAACTCTGTCTGTTCCTCTCAAATAATAAATAAATTAAATCTTTAAAAATTAATAGATAAATAAAAAGATGCAGTCAAGAATGTAACATAGGGGCCGATGTTGTGGTATAGCAGGTAAAGTTTACACCTGTGACACTGGCATCCAGTATGGGTGCTGGTTTTAAGCCCTGCTGATTCATGTCCGGTCAAGCTCCCTGCTAACATGGAGATGGCCCATTGTACCCTTGTGGGAGATCCCTAAGAAACTTCTGATGCCTGGCTTCAGCCTGGCTCAGCCCCAGCCATTGTGGCGATTTGGAGAGTACACAGTGGATGGACAATCTCTCTCTGTCTCTGTCTCTTCCTCTTTGTGTAACTGACTTTCAGATACATAAGTAAATTTAGGGGAAAAATGTAATATAACTGAAAGGAAAGTCAGCAAAAGCAGGAGACAGGGGTTTCCTAGGTTCTCCCTTAGGTCACTATCTTTCTCTTATTTATTATATTAATTATCATAGAGGTTGCCCAGTTGAGTTTGATTTGAATTCTGTTTGATAGTTTTTTTTTTAAAGATTTTATTTATTTATTTGAAAGGTAGAGTTGCAGATAGTGGGAGGGAGAGACAGAGAGAAAGGTCTTACATCCACTGGTTCACTCCCCAAATGGCCACAATGGCCGGAGCTGAGCCAGTCTGAAGCCAGGAGCCAGGAGATTCTTCTGGGTCTCCCATGCAAGGTGCAGGGGCCTAAGTACTTTTGCCATCCTTCACTGCTTTCCCAGGCCATAGCAGAGAGCTGGATCAGAAGAGGTGCAGCTGGGACTAGAACCAGCTCCCATATGTGATGCTGGTGCCACAGGTGGAGGCTTAGCCCCCTACTCCACAGCACTGGCCCCTATGCATGGATTTTAAAAAGGCAAAACGCTATGGAAGAAGAAAGGTAAGTTGGTGCTAGCAGTTAGGAATAGAGGGAAGTTTAAGCTGCAAGAGGGCTACAAAAAGTAATTGTTTGGTATGATTTGGTTCTAGTATATTGTGATTATGTTGGATTAACCTGCTGCGCTACAGTGCCGGACCCTTGATAAAGTTTTAAATGTGTATTTATAAATGTTTTCCTGTCAGTTGGAAACTGTTTTTCTTCTCTACCCTTCCTTTCCAGTTCCTATTTATCTTTTCAGGCTCATGCATTTCATTTTATTTTAAAAACATTTTTTATTTATGTGAAAGGCAGAGAGAGCATGAGCAAGCAAGCAAGTTTCCACTCACTGGTTCACTTCCCTAATGCTGGCAGGGGGAGGGGAGAGTGAGCAAGAATGAGCGGGAGAGCACAAGAGAGCAAGCTTCCATTTCTTGGTTCACTTCACAAATGCTCACAATAGCTGGGGCGTGGCCAGGTCAAAGCCAGGTGCGTAGAACTCAATCTGAGTCTCCTTTGTGGGTTAAGAGACTGAAGAACTTGAACCATCATCTTCTACATCTCAGAATGTGCTTTAGGAGGAAGCTGGAATTGGAAGTATAACCAGAACTTGAACTCAGGCTTCCCAAGTGGCTTCCTAACTGCTGTGACATCCAACCCTTGGGCTCATTTTAGATACCATTTCCTTCATCAAATATTTCCTGCTCCTTAAAAGGGAACTAAATAAACCTGTCATTAGCTTCCATAGTATATGTACCTAATCTGAATAGTTTTGTAATTATAAATTGCTTTGTCTATTTTAATCAATATTGTATTTCCTTGATTCATAATAAGCCCTCAAATGTTTGTAGAATGAATAATAAATAATTGTTTTAGAAATCATTTCCAGGTTATTAAATCCAGCTTTTTAGTGTGATAAAATTGAATTTTTGATGTTGGGAAAATAATTTTTGTATAGGCCATGCCAGATTTAAAGAGTGTATGTGTATTCACATGTACATTACTTTCATTCAATCTCTAGACTGCATTTTTAAAAACGTTTATTTATTTACTTATTGAAATTCAGAATTACAAAGAGAGAAGGATAGACAGAGAGAGAGAGAATCTTCCATCTGCTGGTTCACTCCCTAAAATGACCACAACAGCCCTGGCTGGGCCAAGCTAAAGCCAGGAGCTTCTTCCAGGTCTTCTACATGGCGGCAGGGGCCCAAGCACTTGAGCCATCTTCTACTGCCCTCCTAGGAGCATTAGCAGGTAGCTGGATTGGAAATGGAGCAGCCTTGACTCAAACTGGCACCCATATGGGATGCTTGAGATTCAGGCTGTGGTTTGGCTGTATGCCCACCCTTGCATTTTTAAAAAAGATTTTATTTATTTATTTGAAAAGCAGAGTTACAGAAAGAAGAGAGAGAGTTCTTCTAGCCAATGGTTTGCTTTCCTAATGGCTGCAATGTTCAGGGCTGGTCAGGCCGATTTCAGGTGCCAGGAGCTTCTTCCAGTCTCCCACATGGGTGCAGGGACCCAGGGATTTGGGCCATCCTTTGCTCTTTACCAGGCCCATTATCAGGGAGTTAAATCAGAAGTGGAGCACCCAGGACTCAAACCAGTGCCTATATGGGATGCCGGAGCTTCAGGTTGGGGCTTAATCTGCTGCACCACAGAGATGACCCCTATAGACTGCATTTTTAATAATACTGCATAACTTCCACTGTCTTGTATGTATTTTAAATGAAATCAGTCATGCTACAACTAATATTCAGCATCTGTTTAAAAAACTTACCACTTCTAGCATTCATACTTTAAATGTTGATTAAAAGTCCCTTCCTTATTGGTCACTCTTCATACTTGGTCTTTGATTTCAGTACCTTAGGTGGCATCACTCTCTTGATTCAGTGCATGGTCACAAGGCAAACCACCTAAGTATCCTATTCCATAGGTATTTTTAAAAAAGTTTTTTAAAGCTGTTATTTAAAGAATATAAATTTCCAAAGTACAGCTTATGGATTACAGTGGTTCCCCCCCCATAACTTCCCTCCCACTCGCAACCCTCCCCTTTCCTGCTCCCTCTCCCCTTCCATTCACATCAAGATTCATTTTCAATTCTCTTTGTATACAGAAGATCAGTTTAGTATATATAACGTAAAGATTTCAACAGTTTGCCTCACATAGCAACACAAAATGAAAAATACTGTTGGAGTACTAGTTATAGCATTAAATCACAATTGTACAGCACATTAAGGACAGAGATCCTACATGATATTTTTTGAAAAATTGATTAATTTTCTATGCAATTTCCAACTTAACACCAAGGTTTTTTTTTTTTTTTTCATTTTCAATTATCTTTATATACAGAAGATCGATTCAGGATATACTAAGTAAAGATTTCATCAGTTTGCACCCACACAGAAACACAAGGTATAAAAATACTGTTTCAGTACTAGTTATAGCATTACTTCACATTGGACAACACATTAAGGCCAGATCCCACATGAGACGTAAGTACACAGTGACTCCTGAAGTTGATTTAACAATTTGACACTCTTGTTTATGGCGTCAGTAATCTCCCTAGGCTCTAGTCATGAGTTTCTGAGGCTATGGAAGCCTTTAGTGTTCCCTGACTTCAATCTTATTCCGGCAGGGTCATAGTCAAAGTGGAAGTTCTCTCCTCCCTTCAGAGAAAGGTACCTCCTTCTTTGATGGCCCCGTTCTTTCCACTGGGATCTCACTCGCAGAGATCTTTCATTTCAGTCTTCCTTTTTTTTTTTTTTTCCAGAGTGTCTTGGCTTTCCATGCCTAGAATATTCTCATGTGCTCTTGAGCCAGATCTTAATGCCTTAAGGGCTGATTCTGAGGCCAGAGTGCTATTTAGGACATCTGCCATTCTATGAGTCTGCTGTGTCTCCCACTTCCCATGTTGGATCATTTTCTCCCTTTTTCATTCTATCAGTTAGTATTAGCAGACACTAGTCTTGTTTGTGTGATCCCTTTGACTCTTAGGCCTATCAGTGTGATCAACTGTGAACTGGAATTGATCACTTGGGCTAGTGAGATGGCCTTGGTACATGCCACCTTGATGGGATTGTAATGGGATCCCCTGGCACGTTTCTAACTCCATCATTTGGGGCAAGTCCAATTGAGCATGCCCCAAATTGTGCATCTCCTCCCCCTCTCATTCTCACTCTTACATTTAACTGAGATCACTTTTCAGTTAAAATTTAAACTAAGAATAAACAAATAGGTATTTTAACCTGAAAGCCTTGGTGTTTGCCTTCTGTTACCTTCTGTATGGCTTTGTGAGCTAAAGATTCTGCACTATTGTTAGAGGAATGTAGAGGGAATAAATTTCAAGTGCCAGCCAAGTCTTTTCTTGCTAAGTAAACAGGCAGGTTCCCTTAAAGCTAAGCTGCTGCTTATAATCACTCATTGCAGTTCTAATTTATACCTCATTGTAAAGCACCTTGTGTATCCCATCTATGAATGACACAATGTCAAATAGAAGCAATCTGTTCCATATATATATTTTAAATTCTGGTTTACTTGGTTCTCACAGGCATTCTTCCCAGTCTAGTGATCATTGGAGTGGCATTTTTGAAGTAGAACAGATTGGAGTAAACCATGTTGCTTGACTAACATGTTAGATAAATCTTTTTCAGAACAATTAAAGAATCTCCTTTGATTAAACAGTAGATTGGAAAATAGGTATCCAAATAATGATACATTTTTAAATCCTAATGTAAAATGGATATTTTGGAATAGTTAGTTTAAATATTCTTTGTTTTATAAAAAAGATTTTTATTTGTTTTTTTTAACTTGTATTTAATAAATATAAATTTCGAAAGTACAACTTTTGGATTATAATGGCTTTTCCCCCCATAACCTCCCTCCCACCAACAACCGTCCCATCTCCTATTCTCTCCCATCTCGTTCTTCATCAAGATTAATTTTCAATTATCTTTATATACAGAAGATCAACTTAGTATATACTAAGTAAAGATTTCAACAGTTTGCACCCACACAGAAACACAAAGTGTAAAGTACTGTTTGAGTAGTAGTTTTACCATTAATTCACATAGTACAACACATTAAGGACAGAGATCCTACATGTTGAAGGACACTTGGTGATTATGAAACACAGCTGCTATAAATACTTGTATACAAGGTTTTTGGTAAGCATAAGTTTTCACTTCTGTAGGTAAATACCTAGGTATGGGAAGTATACATTCATCTTCATAAGAAACTACTTGACTGTGTTCCAAAATAGCTGCACCACTTGCATTCTTACCAAAAACATGAGAGTTTCATTGTTCCACATCTTCCTTAGCACTTGGCATTTTAGATTTATTTACTGTATCCATTCCAATAGATTTATAGTGGCATTTTATCATAGTTTTAATTTGGATTCTGTAGTGCTGATGATGTTGAACATTTTTCACTATATTTATTTGCAATCCATGTATCGAATCAGTTCTTTTGTCCATTTTTAACGGGGTTGTGTTTTCTATTGAGTTTGGAGAATTCCTTATGTATGCTGTAAACGAATTTTTTGTTGAATATGTGGTTTGAATGTGGTTGTTGAGCATCTTTTCTTATATTTATTACTTTTTCATATATTTTATTACTTTTTTGATTTATTCTTTTTTGATGTATGTGTTCAAGTCATTTCTTAATATTTTTTCTTACTAGTTAAGAGTTCTTTATATATACACATATTAATACAAGTTCTTTGCTACACCTGTTGCAAATATTTTTTTTCTTTTTTTTTTTTTTTTTTTTACAGGCAGAGTGGACAGTGAGAGAGAGAGACAGAGAGAAAGGTCTTCCTTTGCCGTTGGTTCACCCTCCAATGGCCGCCGCGGTCCGCGCACTGTGGCCGGCGCACCGCGCTCGTCCGATGGCAGGAGCCAGGAGCCAGGTGCTTTTCCTGGTCTCCCCATGGGGTGCAGGGCCCAAGCACCTGGGCCATCCTCCACTGCACTCCTGGGCCACAGCAGAGGGCTGGCCTGGAAGAGGGGCAACCGGGACAGAATCCGGTGCCCCGACCGGGACTAGAACCCGGTGTGCCGGCGCCGCAAGGCGGAGGATTAGCCTGTTGAGCCACGGCGCCGGCCGCAAATATTTTTTTTCTTAGTTTTTGGTTTGTATTTTCATTTTCTTAACAGTATCTTTTATAGAACAAGAGGTTTTCATTTTGATTATTGATTTTTATCTTTTATGGATCATACTTTTGGTGTCATCTTTAAGAATTCTTTGCTGGCCGGCGCCGTGGCTCAACAGGCTAATCCTCCGCCTTGCGGTGCCGGCACACCGGGTTCTAGTCCCGGTCGGGGCGCCGGATTCTGTCCCGGTTGCCCCTCTTCCAGGCCAGCCCTCTGCTATGGCCCAGGAGTGCAGTGGAGGATGGCCCAAGTCCTTGGGCCCTGCCTCCGATGGGAGACCAGGAGAAGCACCTGGTTCCTGGCTTCAGATCAGCGCAGTGTGCCGGCTGCAGCGCACTGGCCAAAGCAGCCATTGGAGGGTGAATCAATGGTAAAGGAAGACCTTTTTTTCTCTCTCTCTCACTGTCCATTCTGCCTGTCCAAAAAAAAAAAAAAAAAAATTCTTTGCCTTAACCTGAGCCATGAAGGTTTTCTTCTATGTATTCTAATTGTCTTCTGATTTGATGTTTACATTTAGTTCTGTAATCCATTTGGGTTATTTTTTTTGTATAAAGTATGAAGTTTAGATCAAGACCTTGCTTCTTTTTGTGTACATGTAAATTAAAGATCTATTTTATCTATTTAAAAGGGAGTGTTAAAAAGGTAGAAGGGGAGAAAGAGAGAGATCTTCTATCCACTGGTTCACTCCTCAAATGGCTGTAACAGCCAAGGCTGGGTGAGTCCTAAGCCAGGAGCTTGGAGCTTCTTCTGGGTCTTCCACATTGGTGCAAGGACCCAAAGACTTGAGCCATCTTTCCTTGCTTTCTGAGGCATATTAGCAGGGAGCTGGATTGGATGTGGAGCAGCAGTGACTCAAACCGGCGCCCACATAGGATCCCAGTACTGCATGAGGTGGCCTTACCCTCTGTGTTACAGCGCTGGCTCCCAAAAACGAATTGCTTCACTGAATTGCCTTTGCACCTGTGTTAAAAATCAATTGTTTGAGTCTATTTCTGATTCTCTGTACTGTTTCAATTATCTGTTTATACTTTAGTCAATACCATGCTTTATGGTAAGTCTTAAAATTAGTTGCTGTGGCTCTTGCAATCTTACTCTACTTAAAAAGTTATTTGGCTATTGTGCTTTTCTTATTTCTCCATATAAATGTTAAAGTAAGTTTATCTACACATTTAAAAATGACATTTGATATAGACATTTGGCATAGAGATTGGGACACCCCTTGATATGCCCACATCTCATTTCAGAGTGCCTGGTTTTTGTCTAGGCTTTGCTTCCGATTCCAGCTTCCTGTGAATGCGCAGCCTGGGAGACAGCAGATGACAGCTTAAGTGCTTGGGTCTCTGATACCCATGTGGGAGACCTGTATTGAGTTCCATGCTCCTGGCTTTGACCTGGCCTAGGTCTGGCTGATGTAGGCATTTGGGAAGTGAACCATTGGATAGAAGATACTCTCTTTGTATCTCTGCCTTTCAGTTAAGATGAAAATAAGCTTTTTAAAAAAATATTTGAATTTTGATTGGAATTATATTAAATATAGATTAATTTGGGGAGAATCAAAATCCATACTTTGCTGAATCTTCTAATACATGAAAATGATTTGAGATTCCTTTTATCAGCCTTTTTTTTTTTAGATTTTAGCTTGCTTTCTCTATGTATTTTGTTAGATGTGTAGTAAGTGTTTCATTTTAGGGGAGTCAATTTTAATGATATTGTTTTTAAAATTTTAGTTTTTAATTATTCATTGCTAGTATATTTTTTGAATTTGTATGTGTTTGTATGTGTGCTGACCCTGTATCCTACAGGTTTGGTGAATGTATCTATTAGATCTGAGTTTTTTGGGTAGATTCCTAGTGACGTTTTATACTTTCACAATCATGTGATCTACAAGTAGGGACAGTTTTCTTCCTTCCTTCATCCCTCCCTCCTTCACTCTCTCCCTCTCTTTCTTTCTTTCTTTTCTCTTTTTCTCTTCTTCTTTCCTTCCTTCCTTCCTCCCTCCCTCTCCCTTCCCTCCCTCCCTCTCTCTTCCCTCTCTCCCTTTCTCTTTCCCTCCCTCCCTCCCTCCCTCGCTCTCTTCCTTCCTTCCTTCCCTATGACTTCCTTCCTTCCCTATGACTTCCAGTTCTATTTTTAGTAGGAATGTTGGCAAAACACAGCTTTGTCTTATTCCTAATCTTAGTGGAAATTTTTCAATCTTGCATCATGAAGAAAGATGTTAGCTGTAGACTTTTGTTGATGTCCTTTATCTTACTGAAGGAATTTCCTTCTATTTGTGCTTTGATTGAGAGTTTGTATCTTGTGTCAGGTGCTGAATTTTGTCAAGTGCTTTTCCTCATCAAATGACCTAATGTTGTGTTTTGTTCTTTAGACTGTTGATATTCTGGATTCATTTTTTCTACTGTTTTTCTGGTTTTGTTATCAGGGTAATGCTTCAAATAATAAAATGAAAAATATTTTCTCTTATTATGGAAAAGATTGTGTAGAATGGATACTTCTTTTTAAAATGTCAAGTAAAATTACCCAATAGAAACACTTGGGTCTTGAGCTTTCTGTTTTGGGAAGCTTATAATTATTAATTCTATTTCTTTAATTATTTTTTAAATAGTTATTCAAATTATCCATTACATATGTGATGATTTTGGTAGTTTTTGGTTACTAAAGAATTGTTTTTCTTTATATAAATTGATTTGTATTCTTAGAGTTTCTCGTATTTCCTTAATATCTTTGCTTCGATTTAAAATTTTTTTTGCTGTTCACCATAAAACTCCTCCCCCCCACCCTTTTTTTTGATATGTATTTCTTAGACAATAAATGTAAGTATAAATAAATGCTCATCTTTTGCTAAAGACTGGCATCTAGGTCATAGTCTTCCTGTACTTGAAGCTGATATCTAAGTTTTCATTAGACCAGAACTTCAAATACACACACACACACTGTATAGCTGCCAATTGGGAATATCCAGAATCTCATGTCCAACATATCCAACACATGATAAAGTGACAAAGGGTTCCATTTTCGACAGTGTTTAAGAGCTGTTTTCAGATTGTCCATCCCACAGATGAGAACTATGAAATTAGTAAGTGGGCAATTTTCAGCATTAGACTAATAAACCTAGATTCTCATCTTGGCTCTTTTACAACTTGCATTTGACTTTGGACTGATCATTTAACATCCTTGGGATTTAGGTTCTTTATAAAATGAGAGGGATTGCAAAAATGGTTTCTGAAGTCCCTTTTTGTGGTAGAAAATTAGCTCATCATCTTAAATGAAAAAGGAGTATGATACTCTTGGGATTGAAGGAAGTGGGGTTTTTGGATAACTTTAAAGTATGATGAGTAGGGGCCGCCACTGTGGCTTGAGGGGTGAAGCCGCTGCCTACAGTGCCAGCATTCCTTGTGGGCGCCTGTTTGAGTCCTGGCTGCTCCACTTTCCATCCAGCTCTTTGCTATGGCCTGGGAGGGCAGTGGAAGATGACCCCTGTATCCTCTTGAGGGGCCTGTTGGAAGCTCTTGGCTCCTTGCTTCAGATTGGTGCAGCATTAGCTATTGTGACCATTTGGTGAGTGAACCAGCAGATGGAAGACCTCTCTCTCTTTCTGTGTCTCTGCCTCTCTGTAGCTCTGCCTTTCAAATAAAATAAATAAATCTTTAAAAAAAACTATGATGACTATGCTCGTCATAATAAATTAATTATCCTGATAAGGAATCTCAATATTTTTTAACATTCAGAGACATCGATGACTGAACTATAGCCCAGGTATTACAACACCTAACCAATGCCTTCCTTTCTTTTGTCATTTGTCAAATATTAATTAATTATCCATTGTGCCAGGCACTGAGTCAGGTCTTGGAGATTCATTCCTTGGTGATGGATAACAGTTATGGTATTTGACTTTGTGGAGCTATGGCCTAGTGGTAGAAAATAACAACTATGAAATCATAAGAATAAATTTACAGTAGTGATACATGCCAAAGATGAGATGTAAAATGCTTTGAACAGAATATAATGGGTGTTGAAGGCTGGATTTGCTTAGTTAATGGGCATGAGGAGGAGTTGGTTAGGGAAAGAAAGAGGAAAAATTGGGGGTAGAGGAAGCAACAGTAACAAAGGCCCCTAAATTGGAGGGAGACTGATAAGAACAGAGTCTGAAGAAGTAGTTAAGTAGAAAGGAGAGCTAGCAGTCTGAGATGGGGCTAGAGAAGCAGATGGGGCCAAAGCTATGCAGGACCTTGTAAACCTGGTTAAGGATTTTTTGATCTCTATCTTAAATGTAACAGGATGCCTTTGAAGTGTTTTAATCTGATGGATGACATGATCAGATTAGTGTTTTGAAAAGATCACTCCAGCTGCAGTGTGGAAAACAGATTGCAGAGTGATAAGAGTGGGTACAGGAAAGCTAGATAAGTAGTGTGATAATCTAAGAAAGCTGGAATAGTAGCTTGATACTAGAAATGGAGAGCAGTTGATCAATTTGGGACATATTTATGTATGTAATGATGGATTTGATTTAGTAAATGAGATGAAGATGTTAAGGATAACCATGGGTTTTCTAGTTTACATTATTGGAATGACAATGATACTTTTTACTGAGGAACAGTTAACATTGGAATAGTCTGTGGTATAAGGGGAAAGGTTATACATTTGTGTTGGACATATTGAATTTGAGAAGACTTCAGGAAATTCAAGAGGGGAGATAATGTAAGCAGGAGAATGAATATATATATTTATGTGTATTTTTATATATATTATATATATAATATTTTTTTTATATATATATAATATCTGGAGAGTTCTGTCCTGGAGTCTCAAGTTCTCAATTCCTTATTGTTTTTAACTCTTTATATATTTTACTTGGAATTGTATCACAGTAGAGAGCTATAGAAGGGAAGCTGCAGTGACAATGCTGTGTTTTCCAAAAAGACAAGATTAAATCACAGTGACTGTAGGATCTGACCCTTGCGCCACAACAAAAATAGATTCATTGTGCCATGGATTACTTTGGATATTGTTAAAATTTATCTGATACTACTGTAATTACTGGAGAGTGCAAAGATAAATAAGAAATGGTCTTTGATCTCAGCAAACGTCCGTTTAGTTTGAGGATGCCCACTATGCTGAGGGGAGGCATATTGAAGGGACTTGTAACCCAAGATTGGCCAGTTAGGGAAGATTTATTTCCTAAGGCGCTGGCATCCAGCCATCTGGAAGAACATGGAAGAGGAAGTAGGAAGGAGAGGGAAAAACTAAAGGACTGAGGCAAAAGGGATCATGAAGAGTTTGGGAAACCAGTTTTAGTCTCACCCTTTTTGGATGAAGTTACCATCTCATTGTTAGGTGCCTTCTGGAAACGAGAGTGACATCAAGTATTGTTCATTCTTTATTTTCTTTTTGCTTTTATCCTTTCCTTTTCTTCCTTCATCCCTCCCTTCCTTTTGGAAAAGATGTAGTTAAATAATTCAAAATTGAATATTATATAAATATATACCTACAGTTAAAAGTCCCTTTTACATCTTTTATCCACTCCAACCCAGCTCCTGTTGTTCTTTCCCCAAAACCCGTGTACCACATTTATTAATTTCTTTTGTAACCTTGTAGAGTTTTTAAATATAAAAGTATAAGCAAATAGAAATATTTTAAAATCCATTTTTCCTTTTGGGATCTTCAGTTCATTCTTCCTGAAAAAAAATAGTTTAAAGAGGAGACACTATAGAAGTTTTGACTTGAAGGGTTTTAAATTAGTAACACTAAGGTGAATGGATTTCAGGCAAAGAGACCATTTAGCGGTATTGTAGTAAATGCTGTTAATACTAATGGTGAAGTTTTAATTAGGACAGTGGCAGCTGAGAAAAGAATGCTATACAATTGGACCTTGAACTACTTGGATTCAAAAACTGATCAGTTGTTAGTATTGAATGATAACATGGAGACGCAAAGATAGAGTTTGCATGAAATTTTAAAAACTTTGAGAGACAGTACTTGTACCTGGGCTGCTGATTTCTTCCGTACATTCTCATAGTAGCTAGCTAGACCTAGGCCAGGCTGAAGCCATTGGCCAGGAACTCAATCCAGGTCTCCCACCTGAGCGGCAGGAACCCAATTATTTGAGCAGCCACTGCTGCCTCCCAGGATCTTTAGTTGGTATGAAGGTAGAGTTCAGGAGCTGAGTCTGGGATCAAACCCCGGTAGTCTAATATAGAACACAGGCATCTTTTTTTTTCTTTATAAAAAGATTTATTTATTTTATTTGAAAGTTAGATTTAGAGAGAGAGAGAGAGAGCGAGAGAGAGCGAGCGAGAGAGAGAGAGAGAGGTCTTCCATCACTGGTGCATTCCCCAGTTGACTGCAATGGTTGGAGTTGCGCTGATCCAAAGACAGGAGCCAGGAGCTTCTTCTGGGTCTCCCACATAGGTGTAGGGGCCCAAGGACTTGGGCCATCTTCTACAGCTTTCCTGGCCATAGCAGAGAGCTGGATTCTAAGTGGAGTGGCTGGGACTCGAACTGGCGCCCATATGGGATGCAGACACTTCAGGCGGCAATTTTACCCACTAATCCACAGTGCTGGACCCGAAACACAGGTATCCTAACCACTAAGCTAAGCACCTGCCCCTTGATGAATTGTTTGAATTATGGGTGAGAGTGTAAAACAATGGGGCTTATCCATGAAATGAGGAAAAGGAACTAATAGAGAAGCTAGATATACTATAGTGTTAATAGCTTATACCATAGAGTCTTGTATACCTGACTTTTAATGCTACTCTTTCATTTACTAGTTTTGTGATTTTGGGTGAGTCATCTATTCCATCTAAGCCTTGGTTTATTTGTATCTAAAAGGGCCATGCTAAAAACATAACTGCTTCATAGGATTGCATGCAGGATAGAGAAGATAATGTGCAAAAAAGGGTTTCTACCCATGACTCACCTAAACTGCTAATTATGGAGCGAGGAGTAATGGGAGTCTTTGAAGAGAGTGTAAAGGTGGGAAACTAGTAGAAAGTGAGGAAGTGGTTAAGTCAAAGTCGAAAAGAGCATGACATACTCATGGGCAGTTACTTTAATAATCTGCCAAAAGTTAATGTGCAAATTCCACTTGGGTTCTTTGGGCCTATATCTATCCATTACTGTAATAAGATGTTAGACTAAATGAACATCAAGATCCTTCTACTTGTATTCTTCTGATGTGATATCCAGCCATCTTTGTGTCTTCCCTGATGTAGATTTCAGAATAAGAACTATAATTCTTTCATATATCATTATTAATTTCTTAATTTTAGTTCATTATAAGCCAGATTTCAGGGTTTTACCTCTATTACACATGTAACTTTTTTATTTATGAGTGACCAATTCTTTGAAAAATTTTTGTTGTTTTGACCATAAAGGATACTTTCTTTTCTTTCTTTTTTAATAACCACCTTGTGTTTTAAAAAGACTATTGTTCGCCTTGGTCCTTTTAATCTGCCCATGAGGAATTCCAGCCGAATGATAGGGAACTGTGAAAATCCAGTTAGTGTGAGCTGTAATCTTTTTACTGGCTTTAAATAGTTAGAGTACCATGCAGACACCCTGCAGATAACTGAATCAAAACATAAAGTAATCACCTAAACATGGATTGTGCTTTTGCTGTTATGGAGCTATAGTAGAAATCACTAATAATCATTTACTTTTCAGAAACGATATTTGGTCATGATATCAAATAAAATTGGGGTTAGATATTAAAAACTATATTTCATAGATAGGCAATCTAGTGTTTGTGAAAAGCATTGATTTTTAAAAATTTGTTATTATCCAGTATTTATAATATCCTCTGACTATTATAGAGTCAGGAAAACATCTTTATAGAAAGAGAGTATTTATAATACTCTAATCTTTTGCTGTCCTCTACTTCAGATATTGCTGAAGGGAAACAAAAAAAAAACTATTAGGATAATCAGACTTTTGAACTATAATAAAACAAAATAGAGTGCTCCTCTTTTTTTTTTTCCTTAGAAACTGGTTCCACTAATGTAGTTTATTGAATTAGGATAGCTAAATATATTCTAATAACTTTGTCAAATGGTGGTCTATTTTTCTAGGTTTACAGACTGCTTTTCTTTTTTAAGTTAAAGATGGATTTCTCTTTCTCTAGATTCTGCACTAGAGTGATGAGAAACACAGCGTGTAGTATGCTGATGCTGCCTCCTAATTTCATTAGCTTTCCATTTTCTAATACTACTGTTGATAATATTCTGGTAAAGATTATAAAATAAAATAGGCTATTTGTTGCAGCCAATATCCTAGTGTTGCTGGTATGATTCATGCATGGTAAATTAGGAGTTCCTAAATCATTAGTAATCTTTTATGTTGGGTATATTGTTCTGATCAGCAAACTTTAATTTCTTTGTTTTGAAGAATTCATAGGGTCTATTCCAGGACAAAGATTTCATGAAGTAGATGCCTTTCCTGTGCTTATTGCTTTGCCTTAGTCAATATTATAAAGTTCAACATGCCTTCAAAATATGGAAGTCCACTTTTCATAAGAAAAGAGATTCTGAGGACTCTGGTTGCCAGCTCACGTACTCAATTCTTAATTGATTTTTTAAATTATAGAAATATTTAAACTATTTAAAAAACTAGATAAGTATAATAAGCCTGATTCATCCATCTTTCACTTCCAACAGTTTTCAATATTTGGCTTTTATATAAGCTTGCAAACAAATATTTTTGGCAAAATGTTGTTAAAGTAATGTTTCCACGAAAGTTCTGAATATTATTAGTAGACTGACAAATTTGGATTTGAATGTGGGCTAATAGTAAATAATATTAAGAGGCATATTCTAACTTGATAGTTTAAGTATAGTTATAATCTCGTTTACCTAGAAAGCCCTATTGTGTAAAATATTTTTGATGAATACTAATTATGGGATGTCATCCAGATGTTTGTTAATAATACTTGTCACTCATATAGCCTCCATTTTCTTTTTTATCTCTCTCATTTTTTTTACTCTCTCCTTTTTAATGTTTACTCCTGTAGTCACATCTTACAAAGTTTAACAAGCCAGTAAAACTATAGGATCACTTGTTGTCCTATAACTATAGGACTATAGTTAATAGTATATTAACTATAGTTAATAGTATATTAACTATAGTTAATAACAACATATAATATACTTAAAAATCACTGAGAGTACATGTAGATTTTAAGTATGTTCATCATGAAAATAAATATGAGTAGTAATACATATATTAATTAGCTCCGTTTAGAAATTCTACAATGTATATATATTTTAAAACATGTTGTATACCATAGATATGTACATTTATTTGTCAATTTAAAAAAGTTAACAAACATCAACAGTTATACCCCCAATCAAATCTTGCTAGCCTACGTTCCTTTCTGTCTGCAGCTCCTACATTTGAAATTGTGGCCTTGGTATGGAATGCTTCTTCCAGGATCTTTCTGTATGGCTTCTCATGCTGATGCTTTAATTCCTTAGTTCAAGTATAATCTCTATAGAGACCTTTCCTGAACACCCAATGCAAATTAGCTGTCTCCTAACCGTCTTAGCTCTATTCTCCATTTATATCGTTCAGAGCACTTATCAGTGTATAATCATCTTGTTAGTACTCCCACTGGAATGTAAGCCTCAAAAAGGCAGGGCCTTTTTCACTGCTGTATATCCCCAGAGCATACACTGCTTGACACATAAAAGATAGTGTCATCTTTTTACATAAATGAATCAAATGACTGAATATGTTTCTTGAATTTAAAATTATTTTTCTTCAAAAGGTTATCTATAGCTTTTATAATTTATTAAAATAAAAGTTTGATTTAAAAAATGTATTGGAGCATATAAAGTTTTTTTAATAGAGTGTATCATGTGAAAGTTTCTCATTCTGCTTTACATTCCCTCAATCCTGTTCCTCAGACTTAGCCATTTTTTTCAAGAATTTTATTTATTTTGAAAGAATAGTTACCGGGGGGCGGGGGGGTCTTCCATTCTGCTGGTGAATTCCCAAATGATCACAACAGCTAGAGCTGAGCTGATCCGAAGCCAGGAGCCAGGAGCCTCTTCCAGATCTTCCACACGGAGTGGGGCCAAGGAGTTGGGCTATTTACTGCTTTCCCAGGCCATAGCAAAGAGCTGGATTGGAAGAAGAGCAGCCGGGACTCGAACCAGTGCCCATATGAGATGCCAGCACTGCAGGCTGGGGCTTTATCCCTCTGCACCACAGCGCTGGCCCCAGAGTTAGCCATTGTTAACATTTACATGTTGTTCTGTGCTTCTGTACATTCATCTTTGCGTTATACCTACACATAGTGTATCACATGACTGAGATGATTACTACTCTAACTTTAGCCACATGTTTTTTATACTGTTGATGACTTCTTGAGCAAGGCATGATTTTATTTAAAAAAAAAAGATATTTTTATTTATTTGAGAAAGGGAGGGAGAGATAGAGAGATAGAGAGTGAGAGATTTATCCTCTGATTCACTCCCCAAATAATGGCAACAGCTGGAGCTGTGACGATCTAAATTAGACAGGAGCCCAAGCTAGGAACTTTTTCCCTGTCTCCCATGTGGGTGCAGGGGCCCAAGCATTTGTTCCATCTTCCACTGCTTTCCCAAGCCATTAGCAGGGAGCTGGATCAGAAGTAGAGCAGCCAGGATTCAAACCAGCGTCCATATAGAATGCCAGTGCCGCAGGCAGAGGCTTAACCTACTACGCCACAGTGTTGAGCCCAAGGCCTGATACTTTAATTTTGAAATCATAACAAGTCTTTTTTAAAAGAAGTGGTTGGTTAAATTTATATTCCAAAATCAAAGCTGTTCTTATTTCCTCTATATAAGTGTCATGGGTTTTAAAATTTAGAGGAAAATGATCAAGGCTACAGTAGCAGTGCATGTGAGGTATAAAGCAGAGAATCAGAATTTAAGTCATTTTTCCTTCAGTTTCATTGGAGTAACCTAATGATTATCAATTCTGAAAAAATTTCTTTTTTTAAAGATTTATTCTTTTTTTAGAGATTTTATTTATTTGAAAGTCAGAGTTACACAGAGAGAGGAGAGGCAGAAAGAGAGAGGTCTTCCATCCGATGGTTCATTCCCCAATTGGCCACAATGGCCAGAGCTGCACTGATCTGAAGCCAGGAGCCTGGAGCTTCTTCTGGGTCTCCCACATAGGTGCAGGGGCCTAAGCACTTGGGTCATCTTCCGTTTCCCAGGCCATAGCAGAAAGCTGTATTGGAAGAAGAGCAGCTGGGACTGGAACCAGTACCCATACAGGATGCTGGTGCTTTAGGCCAGGACTGGCCCCTACTTATTTGTTTGAAAGTCAGAGTTACACAGAGAGAAGGAGAGACAGAGACAGAGAAAAGTCTTCCATCCTCTATCCTCTGTTTCACTCTCCAGTTGGCCGCAATGGCCAGAGCTGTGCCGCTCCGAAGCCAGGAGCCAGGAGCTTCCTCCAGGTCTCCCATGCAGGTACAGGGGCCCAGGGACTTGAGCCATCTTCCACTGCTTTCCCAGGCCACAGCAAAGAGCTGGATCGAAAGTGGAGCAGCCGGAACTCGAAGTGGCACCCAAAAGGGATTTTGGCACTGCAAGGGGGTGACTTTACCCGCTATGCCACAGCGCCAGCCCCCTGAAAAATATGTTCATCCAAAGGTATCAGGTATAGAAACTGTTAACTGCTGAAAGGTAAATGGTCTTTCCTATTCTATGAATTGTTTATTTTTTAAAGATTTTATTTATTTGAGAGGGATAATTACGGACATGGAGTGGGAGAGACAGAGAGAGAGAGTCTTCTATCCACTGGTTCTTTCCCCAAATGGCTGCAGCGGCCAGAGCTGTGCTGATCTGAAGCCAGGGGCCAGGCGCTTCTTTCTGGTCTCCCATGTGGGTGCAGGGGACTAAGGTCTTGAGCCTTCCTCCACTGCTTTCCCAGGAGCATTAGCAGGGAACTGAATCAGAAGCAGAGCAGCCAGGATTTGAACCAATGCCCATATGAGATGGTAAGCCAGGGCTTTAACCTGCTACGCTATAGTCCCCGCCCCACATTTTATTTTATTTTTTTAAAGATTTGTTTATTTATTTGAAAGAGTTACACAGAGAGAGGAGAGGCAGAGAGACAGAGACAGAGACAGAGAGAGAGAGAGAGAGAGAGAGAGAGAGAGAAACGTCTTCCATCTGATGGTTCACTCCCCAATTGGCTGCATGGCTGGAGCTGCACTGATCTGAAGCCAGGAGCCTCTTCCGGGTCTCCCACACGGGTACAGGGGCCCAAGGACTTGGGCCATCTTCTACTGCTTTCCCAGGCCATAGCACAGAGCTAGATCGGAAGTGGAGCAGCCGGGTCTCGAATTGGTGCCCATATGGGTGCTAGTGCTTCAGGCCAGGGTGTTAACCCACTGCACCACAGTGCCAGCCCCCCCCCCCCCCCACGTTTTATTTTAACTAATTCTGTTGTGGTATATTCTTCCCTTTCCTCACCCCCCACCCCTTTTTTTTCTCTATTTTTTACTATGGAAGGAAAATAAAGATTTTCTAGCATGATTTATCTGAATCTCTTTCAAATGATGCTTTTTACACTAATTTTTAAATATTTTCCCCCTCTTCTTTGCTTTTCAATACCAGTCATTTTGATTCTTATTAAAATGATACTGAATTTCCTCTGCATTAGTGCAAAAAGGAAAATTTATAGATAGTTGTGGTAGATCCATGTTAATAGACACCACACTGTTTTCTTTGCGGATGAGTAAGCTGAGGCTACCATGGGTTAAATGATGTATTTTCCCAACATAGCCCGTAAAGTGAGATTTTATATGTTAAGAGTTAGGTAGTTGTCTGCATAGCTCTTATCTTTCTTTATTGAAGGCAGCTATACTCCCTACTATGACTAACCTCTGCCTCTATTAAATAAATATGTACTAATAAATAAATGAAGGGCATCTTCTATTTTACCTAATGTGAGACACCCCCCCCCACACAGAGAGAGACATGCACACTCACACAGATAAGTAAACACATACATATACATATGTACATATGTATATATGTATGTGTGTGTATATATATACATATATATGTATATATATATATATTATATATATATATAGTTTCTAGCTGCTGAGTCACTGCCAAATGACTATGATGGTCAGAGCTGGTCCAGAGTCAGGAACTGATTCAGGTCTTCCACGTAAGTGGCAAAAGCCCAATTATGTGAGCCATCACCACTGCATCCCAGGGTCTACCTTTGTGGGAAGCTGGAATCAGGAGGCAAGTACAGGAATTGAACTGAAGTACCCTGTTGTGGCATGTGGCCATCTTAATACCCTGCTCCTCCACAAACCTTTTGAAGTATCCTTGTATAACTTTCTAAAAAGCATATCTTATTGAGGTTGGCATCATAGAAAATGAATATAAGCAGAGCTTTGATGGGGATACAGGATATACTGAGAGCCCTTTATTATCCTGCCACACATGCAAAGGTGGTTTGAAAACCACTAGTTTAGATGAATCATATCACAGAACACATAAATTGAAAAGCTATTTGGAAAGCACTGGAAAGAAACGTGAATTTGCTTTTTAGATCAGAGATCAGAAACTTTTTTCTTTAGCAGTTCAGATAGTAAATATTTTTAGCTTTGTGGATATTCAGTCTCTTTTACAACTACTCAACTCTTGTTGTAGTGTGAAAGTAGCCACCTCTAGATTACCAAAGCCTGTTGTGTAGAACAGTAGTGTCCAAAAGACAAAGTTTGATTGCGCAGTTACATATAGGGTTTTTATTTGTTTATATTTTATATTTGAGAGAGAGAGGGAGAGAGAAAGAGATTCAAAAAGTAATCTCTTTCTTCACTCCCTAGATGCCTACAGTAGCCAGGCTTGGGGCAAGCTGAAGCTGAGAGACAGGTGCCGAATCCAGGTCTCCAATGTGGGTGGCAGGGACCCATCTCCTGCGGCCTCCCAGGGTCTGCAGTGGTAAGAATGGGAATCAAAAGCAGGAACTGGGAATTGAACCCCGACTCTATAATAGAGGATGTAGGCATCTTAACCAGTATCTCAACTGCTAGGCTAGCCATCTGCTACCAAGTTAAATATGTTTTGTAGGTGTACTTTCCAAATATATGTGTATTTCTCCTAGTTTACTTAAAAATTAAATTCATTGAGTCAATAAATCGATTAGAATTTCCAAAAATATGGATATAATAATGATGATTCTTGTTTTAATGGATGACAGAAAATTTGTTTTTTCATATCTACATGTAATATTGTAGCATTTGTATAGGGGTATTTAATGACAATATATCTTAACTGTTATGAAAAGAGATTGTTGACCTGATGAAAGGAAGACTGAACACCTAGGAAGTAAGCTGGTACTTCAGGGAAACAATTGTAGGCCCTTGGGTTTTTAAGTTGTAACAACGAATAGACAAGTTCTCAAACATTTGTTTATTGAGCAATTATCTCAAGAGTGTCTCTCTCTCTCGCTCGCTCTCTCTCTCTCACACACACACACACACACACACACACACACAAATACTTTCTGGTGAGGTTGTCCTTACCTATTGAATATGGGTTTTTCCAGTACTGTTGAATTTGAAGCAGGTAAGTTCCATATTGAAATTGAAGGTAATATATGGGAATTGATATGCCAAATTAACATTTTTAAAACTCTTCATTTGACAAAATTTCAAACTTTCAAAGAAACTGCTTGAAGAATAAAAAGAACATTCCTCTTTATCTGTATTCAGCATTTATTTACATTTTGCAGCATTTGCTCTATTACATTCTTTGTGTCTTTCTCACTACATACATATAACATTTGTCAGAATCTGTTAAAAATAAGTTGCAGACTTATTCTTAAATATTTCCATGTGTATTTCATAACAGTTTTTATATAGCCATAGTACAGTGTTCAAAATCAAGAAATTTAAAATTTACACAATTGTATTATCTAATCCCCAGGCCATAGTCCAACAATTCAATATTGTAATTGTGTTATATTCATACCTTTCTTTCATTTAGGATCTAATCCAGGGTCATGTATTACAGTTAGTTGTCCTATGTCTTTACAGTTTTTTTTTTTTCATGACCTTGATATTTTAAAGATACAAACCAGTTTTATATGAGTACAGTGTACCTCAGTTTGGATTTGTTTAGTGTTTCCTCACAGCTTGTATTTTTTTTTTTTTGCCATGAATTCCACAGAAGTGGTGTTGTATCCTTCTCAGTATTTCATATCAGGAATCACATGGTGTTGGTTTGTCCTATTATTAGCAGTGTTGACTTTGATCTAAAAAATTTGACCTTGCACATTTCTGCCTAATTAAATTACTTAGTATGTTTTCTCCATGTATATTTCTCCCTCTCTATTTGGAGAACAAAACAATGCAGTCTGATTTTTTAACACTGGTAAAGAAACTAAATGAAAATAAATTAATATGCTAGATAAAAGGTTTAATCCTTCTACTTACATCGATTTTAGGATGTTTTATTTTTATTTACTGTGTTTGAAATTTTTTATACTTTGTATATAAACTGGCTTGTTAGATATTTTATTTATTTTTGTTTTGTTTTGTTTGTTTTTGACATGCAGATTTAGTGAGAGAGAGAGAGAGACAGAGAGAAAAAGGTCTTCCTTCCGTGGTTCACCCCACAAATGGCCGCTGCGGCCTGTGCGCTGCGCCGATCCAAAGCCAGGAGCCAGGTGCTTCCTCCTGGTCTCCCATGCGGGTGCAGGGCCCTAGCACTTGGGCTGTCCTCCATTGCTTTCCCGGACCACAGCAGAGAGCTGGACTGGAAGAGCTGAGAGAGAGGAGAAGGAGGAGGAGGAGAGAGAGAGAAGGAGGAGGAGGAGGAGGAGGAGGGAAGGAGGGGGAGGGGGGGAAGAGGGGGAGGGGGAGAGGGAAGGAGAGGAGAGGGAGAGGGAGAAAGGGAGAAGGAGAAGGAGAAAAGGAGAAGGAGAAGGAGAGCAGGATAGTGAGATAGTCCATTCACTGGTTCACCTACACGCTTGCGATAGCCAGTGCCAGGCTGAAGTCAGGAGTCAGGAACTTCATCTGGGTCTCTTGTGTGAGTGGTAGTGCCCAAGCACTTGGGCTATTTACTGCCTCTCAGGATGCTTTAGCGGGAAGCTAGATCAGAAGTAGATATGCCAGGATTTTTACCAGCACTGCACTGAGGGATGTGGGCACCTCAAGCAGCAACTTAACCTGCTGTACTTCAGTGCCTGCACCTCTTTGGACCTTTTTCTTTTTCTTGTGGGCCTCAGCTATTCGTTTGTGAAGTTACAGTATGCTACATTGCCTTTAACCAAATCAAACACCAATAATGTGTGATTCTTATGAGGACTATTTTTGAGACAGGCTAACAATATTGAAATTTTGTAGAAAAATTTACCTGTAGAAAAATTTAAAAATTAGTAGTTTTATTATGAATTAAAGTTTTTACTTTACATTTCCCAAATTATTAATTGGTCTGTTATTTCACTGTACTTTCAGTAAAAGTTGCTGTTAACTCTTTAGGCACAATATAAAGTTCTGAGTGAAAGAATAAAGAGTGGAAAAATAGTAAAACACTACGATAAAGAAAGATTAACTAAAACAAGACAGTAATAGTGAGATTGTTCTGTATCCATGGGCTAAAATGTCATTTGTTGTTACTCTTTTCCCCTTTCAATATTTTGAACTTTGGCATTGATGTTTTAACTCTATATGAATAGAAAGCTATAGTAATTGAAAACAGCTATCTATATGTCTTTATTTACAGTAGTTTGGCTTTATGTAGTTTTACCATCATATGTTTTGCATAATTCTTAAAATACTGAGTCTAAACTCTACAGTAGATCTGTATGATATATATTTACTTTTAAGCGATGAATCTCACAGCACACATACACACATGCATACAGGTCTGGAAAGTGTGCATTATGGAAAAATTATGCAAGGATTAGAAAAATTTGTACCAGAATAACCTGATATTTTAATTCCATTTGTGAATTTCATTCTTTTAAAATTTATTTTACTTATTTGAAAGGCAAGAGTGACAGAAAGGGAGAGTCATGAAGAGGATCTTCTAATCGCTGATTATCTAACTGAATAACCTCAATGGCCAAAGCCAGGAGACAGGAACTTCGTCCTGCTGTCCTACATTGTGCAGGGGCCCAAGTATGTGGACCATATTTGATTGCTTTCCCAGGCACATGAGCAGGGAGCTAGATGGAAGATGGAACAACCAGGACTGCAACTGGCATGTCAGTATGGGATGCCATAACTTAACCTGTTGCACCAGAATACTAGCCATGCTCTCTCACCTTTCCATCCCTGTAACAGCTGCTTAACCCTTCTGTCAAATATTTGTCCCAAGATAAACATTTCAGGTAATCTTATACTGGGTACTGGGTATGGCAACTACTAAATATAGCTTCATGATACAGTTTGGCAAAATTATCCACTGATAATCAAGGAATCACAGTACTTTGAGAATCTTGACTCAATAGCACAGTAACAAAAATCAGGTTTATTTTTTATTACCAATAAAATATTTGAAATGCCTTTGATGTTCTTGGAGAGGTTTGCATGAAGTTTTGAGCCTTGTCTTCAGTATTGAAAAGAAAACTTGGTTACTTCTAGTTGATTACTTAAAGGAAATAGTGTTGATTGAGTAAAGCGACTCTAAAAGTAGAACAATTTAATATTGTGATCTTCCTGTTCTTTTTCTTGTAGTAAAGTGATTATGACCTTAGGGACACAGCTGTTGTAAATGATAAGGAAAAGTTATAAAATCGTTTTCAATATTTCCTTATCTGATTATTTCTGTTGTAATTTATCATCTTTAAAATAGATGCTACTACCAAAGTTTTTTCTTATCACAGGGCCAAGTCTTCTATTTTGTCAAGTTAGTTTACTTAAACATCCTAGGAACCTGTCATTTTGGTGTCTTTGCAGTTACTCTTGAGTGTTTTCAAGCAGTCACAGTTTCTTGTTAATAATGGTCTAAGTTGATTAGCAGGAGAAACTGTTATGAGAGTTAATTAAAATATTTGGACTCACTGAGTTAATAAGTAACTCATGCTATTTTACATTTAGTATGAAAACCTGTGTAGTATTGTAGTGAAATAAATTTCTCTGTGTTTAGGAGTGTTTTAATTGAATCTTAAAACTATTTCAACATTATTATATGCTATGTGTTTAGAAAAATCAACATTAAAATTTGGCTTCAAAGAATTCACGAGGAGAAACATAATAAAATCTTGATATATTATATATAAAAGACAAATCATGGATAATTTCTTTTTATGCAGATAAGTTTGATTTAGACATAATTCCCCAACATCACCGTGAATTTCCATCTGTGTTACCCTGATGTTCTTAAGCAGTCTGCTGTTACCTCATGCTCTGGGCTATATTCATTCTGCATGTATAGAAACTGTGACTATCTTAACAGTTTAGATGACGATATGAATAACAATTGTTTGTTGATCTTATTCTCTATCTCCCTGTATAACCTGCTGTCTGCAAAGGCTGAATAACTGGCAGATAGCTTTTGTCATCCCTTATCCAAGCTGTACACTTGTAAGGAAGAGCAGGGATAATCGCCTCAATCTAATTAGGGGTTAAAAGAGGCCATGACTGTGATGTGGCAGTGAGACACCTTACTGTAGCAATCCTGTTTGCATTAGAAAAATAAGGTTGTCATATTGATTATTCAAATTGGCTTGTATCAGCCAAGTCTCAATGGCTTGTAGTGCAGCTGAAGCACTTGAAGATCCTAGCTATTCACAGAAGACCTATGCCATAGCATATATTATATTGTGGGTTGTTTGCTAATTTGGGATTCTAATAATGAAGACAGAGTTTAATCAGGAGATTTAAAGGTTAAACTAATCATCAAAACTCGAGTTTAGCTTCCACCTGTGATAGCAGTGTTTATGTACATTTTGAATAAGTAAAGTTCTGATATTTTAGGTATCTGGCTGAAAAGATATAAATATAAAAGTGTTATTTAGAACCATTTTAGTCTTTTGATGATACATGTTGGCATGGTTAGATGTTACAAAAACATAATTGATATTAGCAATAGTTTATAGCAATATGTGACTGATATATATGAGACATATATGGAAATTATATAGGACATTATTATTCTTGGTATGGTCTTCTTATTCTTTGTTTTTCTTTTAACTTTTATCAAAGGATGTAGCTTAAAGGTGGAGACTGACATTTGCTTGTCTTTCTTTCTATCCTTAGTCTTATTTTCTTTTTCTGTACTTTAATATTCTGATTTTGGATATGTTCTTGGAACTGAAATAGTTATGGTAGTCAGAAACAAGTTTGAAAATTTCTATTTTTTAAAAGATTTATTTATTATTTATTTTGAGAGAGAGAGAGAGAGAGAGATTGATTGAGAGATGGTTCACTCCCCAGATGGTGCAATGCCCAGCGCTGATTTAGGCTGAAGACAGGAGCCAGGAGCTTCAGTGAGGTCTCTCATGTGGGTGACAAGCCATCTTCTGCTGCTTAGCAGGGAGCACGATTAGAAGTGAAGCAGCCCAGGGACTGGCGCCATGGCTCACTTGGTTAATCCTTCGCCTGTGGCGCTGGCATCCCATGTGGGCGCCGGGTTCTAGTCTCAGTTGCTCCTCTTCCAGTCCAGCTCTCTGCTGTGGCCCGGGAAGGCAGTGGAGGATGGCCCAAGTGTTTGGACCCTGCACCCACATGGGAGACCAGGAGGAGGCACCTGGCTCCTGGCTTCGCATCAGCATAGCTCTGGCCGTAGTGGCCATTTGGGTGGGTGAACCAACGGAAGGAAGACCTTGCTCTCTGTCTAACTCTGTCAAATAATAAAAATAAATAAATAAATAAAGTGAAGCAGCAGGGATAAAAACCAGTGACCACAGGGGATTCTGGCATAGCAGGAGGTTGCTTTATCCATTATACCACAATGCTGGCTTTCGGAGATTTCTTTTTGTACAGTATTGAATCATACTCTCTCAAATGGCGTAGTTCAGAAGTCCAGCTAAAATGCTATTTATGGGGTCCTGCGCTGTGGTGCAGTGGGTTAATGCCCTGGCCTGAAGCGCCAGCATTCCATGTGGGCAATGGTTTGAGTCCTGGCTGCTCCACTTCCAATCCAGCTCTCCGCTATGGCCTGGGTAAAGCAGTGGAGGATGGCCTGAGTCCTTGGGCCTCTGCACTCATGTGGGAGACCCAGAGGAAGCTCCTGGCTCCTGGCTTCGGATAGGCACAGTTCTGGCCATTGCAGCCAGTTGGGGAATGAACTAGCAAATGGAGGACCTCTCTCTCTTTCTCTCTCTGCCTCTCCTCTCTCTGTGTAACCCTGACTTTCAAATAAATAAATAAATAAATAAATCTTTAAAAAATTTTTAAAAATGCTGTGTATGGATGGCCTGTGTTTTGATATAAATATTCAATTTCTGTAGACACCACATTGGTGGTGTTTATTTTCTTTTGCCATTTGCTTTCATGTTTTGAGTATCACCATGATTCATGGAGTTAATTATATTCAGCATGTTTTAATCAATTATAATTTTTCATTTTGTTGTTTTTGTTGCTCAAATTGTGGCAAGTTTTATGGGAGAAACCTCTTCAGATTGGCTCCTGGGTCCTTTATTTATGGCATCATTACTTTAAAAATTTTAGTAAAAATTTACTTATTTATTTGAAAGATACAGAGAAAGGGAGAGACAGAGAGTAAGAGAGATCTTCCACCTACTGGTTAACACCCTAGATGTCTATAATGGCTGGGATTGGGTCAAACCAAAGCCAGGAACCTGGAATTCAGTCCAGGTCTCTGAAATGGTTGCAAGGGCCCGCTTGAGCCATCTCTGATGCTTTCCCAGGCCATTAACAGGCAGCTGGATCGAAAGTGAAGTAGCCAGGAATTGAACTGGTGCCCATATGGAGGCCAGCATTGTAATTAATTTTTGCCCCTTGGGCCGTCGCTGTGGTGCAGTGGGTTAACGCCCTGGCCTGAAGTGCCGGCATCCCATATGGGTGCTGGTTTGAGACCCAGCTGCTCCACTTCCGATCCAGCTCTCTGCTATGGCCTGGGAAAGCAGTAGAAGATGGCCCAAGTCCTTGGGCCCCTGTACCCGCTTGGGAGACCTGGAAGAATCTCCTGGCTCCTGGCTTCAGATCGTCGCTGTTCTGGCCGTTGTGGCCAACTGGGGAGTGAACCATCGGATGGAAGACCTCTATCTCTGCCTCTCTTCTCTCTGTGTAACTCTGACTTTCAAATAAATAAATAAATCTTTAAAAAAATTTTTTCCCCAAACTTTCCAAGGCACTCATTGTTCTGATAGATAGCACATTATTTTGTATGCATACTTTTGAATGTGATTTTTTTTGTTCATTATGATATTTTTTAGATTTCTTCATGTTTTGCATATGTTAGTAGTCTATTCTATTCATTGATGACTAGTATTTCTTTGTAGGGTAACTACTTAGTTTTTTGGCTATTGAAAATAAAGTAGCTATGAGCATTTATGTACCTATCTCTGGGGATCATATATTTCATCCCTTTTGCTTTTCTTTTCTCTTTAAAGTATTTATTTGCAAGACAGAGACAGAGCTAAAAAGCCAGGAACTCAATCTGGGCCTCCCCTGTGGGTGGGAGGACCAAGCACTTGAGCCATCACCTGCTGCCTCCCAGGTTGCATACTGACAGGAAGTTGGAATCAGAATTGGAGCTGTGCCTTGTACCGAGGCACTGTGACATGGAATGTGAGCATCTCAGCTTGTGTCTCAGCCACATGTCTGCCCCATTTTTACAAACTTTGACGTGTCCTCCTACACTTTGTGACTGTCTTTTGAACCCAGTGTTTTGATTTTATAATCCATCCATGATGTTGCATGTATTAGAAGTAGATTGTTTAGAAGAATGTGTAATATTGCTTTATATAAACATGTCACATTTTGTTGGTCATTACAGGCATCCCTAATCCCAAATCCTGAAGTTTTGTGAATGCTAACCTGATACCACAGGTAGAAAGTACACACTTGATCTTTGTGTTATGTGTCTCAGTCAGAATGCAGGCACACTAAAAATACTGCCTAAAATTATCTTTAGGCAATATGTATTAGGTATGTATGAGACATAAATGAATTTCATGTTGACACTTGGGTTCCATCCCCAATATTTCTCACATATATGGAGAGATTCCAGAATCCAGAGAAATCCCAAATCTGTATCACTTCTAGTCCCAAGCACTTCAGATGTGGGGTATTCAACTTGTACTAGTAAAGCTTCTAAGAGCATTCAAATATAGTTCTTTGGGTACATGGTTTTTTCATTTGTATTTGAATGGCTGGCTTATTTTATAGGTTCAGGCTTAACTTTGTAAAAAAAAAAAAAACATCAGTTTGCTTAAGGGTTTGACCAACTTTATATTCACAGGGGCAATGTATGAGAATCAGATTTTCCAGATCCTTGCCAACAGGTGGTATTATTATTCTTTTAAATTATAACCATCCTAATAAATTTGGAGGTATATCTCGCTGTGGTTTTAATTTTCCTTTACTGGATGTCAAATAATGTTGAGTGTCTTTTCTTCATATATGTCTATACACACACACATATATGTATTTATACACAAATATATATGTATAAATATATATATTTATAGTATGTGATCAGATATTTTTCCCATTTTAAAAATACTTACATGAGATTTAGTTGACATACAGTAAAGTACATATTCTTTTTTTTTTTTTTTTGACAGGCAGAGTGGACAGTGAGAGAGAGAGACAGAGAGAAAGGTCTTCCTTTTGCCGTTGGTTCACCCTCCAATGGCTGCCGCAGATGGCGCGCTGTGGCCGGTGCACCGCGCTCATCCGTTGGCAGGAGCCAGGTGCTAGGTGCTTTTCCTGGTCTCCCATGGGGTGCAGGGCCCAAGCACCTGGGCCATCCTCCACTGCACTCCTGGGCCACAGCAGAGGGCTGGCCTGGAAGAGGGGCAACCGGGACAGAATCCGGCGCCCCGACCGGGACTAGAACCCGGGTGTGCCGGCGCCGCAAGGCGGAGGATTAGCCTGTTGAGCCACGGCGCCGGCCTAAAAGTACATATTCTAAAATGTACAATCTGATGTGTTTTGTTTTATGTATACTCATACCTGTGAATCCATCACCACAATTAAGGTAGTCATAGTATCTTCCATTACCAATGGTTTCCTTATGCTGCTTTGTAATCCTTATTTCCCATCCACCCTCCTTCTCCAGGCACTCACTTACTATCACTGTAGATTGGTTTGCATTTTCTCTAGCTTTTTATAATGAAATCATGCAGTATCTTCTTTTTGTCTCTCTTCTTTTATTCAGCAAAATTATCCATGTTGTTTCATGTATTACTTTTCTTTGTTGCTGAATGGTATTCCAGTGTATTCATATGAAATAATCTGTTTTTTGTTTACCTACTGACAGATGTTTGACTTGTTTCAATTTTTGACTTTTAAAAGCAAGCTATTATGATAATTAATGATTAAATCTTTAATAATAATAATAATATAATAATCTTTAATAATCATATATTTTCATCCTTTTGGCAGTAGAATGTCTGGAATATATTATAGAATTTTGTTGAAGTTCTAACAAATTGCCAAACTTTACAGTGTGGTATTGTAGTATTAAACAATTTTGTCAGCCATGTGTTAGTGTTCTAGTTACTCCACATCCTTATCAAAACTAGATGTAGTCAGGATTTTTAATTTTAGACATTTTGATTTGTGTATTATGGTATCTCATTATGGAGTTAATTTTCCATTTCCCTGATAACTAATGGTGTTGAGCATGTTTTCGTGTTCTTACTTGTCATCTGTATAATATTCCTAAGTAAAGTATTGTGTTTAAATCTCTTGCTCATTTTTATTTTGGGTTGTTTTATTACTCAGTTGGAAGAGTTCTATTTTCTGAATTCTAGTACTTTATCAGATATCTGATGTAGCTATTCTTTCATTTACTAATAGTATCTTTTTCAAAATAGCAGTTTTTAACTTGAGGAAGTCTAGTTTATTCGTTTGTTCTCATACAGTTCATATTTCTGTGTTCTGAGAAATCTTTACCTAATTAAAGGTCACAAAGATTTTCTCTGGTTTTATCAGTTTTTTAGTTTTAGGTTTTCTATTTAGATCTGTGGTCCAGTTGGGGGTAATATTTAAGAATAGGATATAGGTCAGTGTACATTTTGTTCTGTGTTTTCTATTTCTGCATGTTTTTTTAACTAGAAACCTTTTATTTAAGATATGCAAACTTCGGGCTGGCACCGTGGCTCAATAGGCTAGTCCTCCACCTGTGGTGCCAGCACCCCAGGTTCTAGTCCCGGTCGGGGCGCCGGATTCTGTCCTGGTTGCCCCTCTTCCAGGCCAGCTCTCTGCTATGGCCCGGGAGTGCAGTGGAGGATGGCCCAAGTGCTTGGGCCCTGCACCCCATGGGAGACCAGCAGAAGCACCTGGCTCCTGCCTTCAGATTGGCGCGGTGCACTGGTTGCAGCATGCTGGCTGCAGCGGCCATTGAAGGGTGAACCAATGGCAAAAAAAAGGAAGACTTTTTTCTCTGTCTCTCTCACTGTCCACTCTGCCTTTCAAAAAAAAAAAAAAAAAGATATACAGACGTCATGCATTTCATAAATACAAATTTAGGAACATAGTGATTCTTCTGACCCTCACCGCCACCCTTTTTCCTCCTCCCTCTCCTATTCCCATTCTTATTTTTTATTAAGATTGATTTCCAATTAACTTTATACATGTAGGATTAATCGTACACTAAGTAAAGAATTCAACTAATAGCATGAAAAATTTAAAAAGCTGTTCCTCAACAGTAAGAGACCAAATGCTGTTCAAAGCCATTGCATCTCAAAGTATCAATTTCAATAATTCTTGCAATATTTATTGGCTGGATTGAACTGAATTCATTGAGTTGCCTTTTTGTCTTTGTAAAAAAGTCATTTTCCACAAGTGTGTATGTTTAACTCTTGACATTTGAATGTATTCCATTGTAGTACTTGTCTATCTTGATGCCAATACCACTCTGTTTTGATTATTGTAGCTTTATAATAAGACTTGAAATCATATAGGTCTCCAACTTTATTCTTTTTTAAAATTTGCTTTGACTGTTATAGGTTCTTTATATTACCATGCAAATTTTATGATCGTCTTGTCATTTTCTATCAACTAGCTTCTGAAAGGCAGTGTTAGCAAGGAGGAGACAGAGAGGAGAGATCTTCCATTTGCTGGTTCAATTCCCAACTGGCTGCAATGGCCAGGGCTGGGCTAGGCCTGGGCTGTCAAAGCCAGGAGCCAGAAACTTCATCCAGGTGTCCCTCATGAGTATTTAGGTCCAAACCCTTATTCCATCTTCTGCTGCTTTTTCCAGGCCATTAGCAGAGAACTGGATAGAAAGCGGAGCAGCTGGGACATAACAGATGCCCTTATGGTCTGCCAGCGTTGTAGGCAGGGGCTTTACCTGCTGTGCCACAACACTGGCCTTACTTCTTGGATTTTGATTGGGATTGAATTGAATTTGTAGGTCAAACTGGAGAGAATTAACTTCTTAATATTGACAGTGCTAACCCATTAACAAGGTCTATTTCTCCACTTGTTAAAGTCTTCTATAATTTCTTTCAGTACTGCTTTATAATTTATAATTTAGAGGCCTTTGCTTTTTTTCGTAGTTAACCTAAAGTTTTTCATGTATTTGATGCTACAAATTGTGTTTTTTTTAAAAAAATTTGAATTTCTGGTTGTTCATTGCTAGTATGCAGAAATACCGTTGAATTTTGATACATAGTTGATACAATATTGAGCTTGTATCACACAATTTCATTAAACTCACCTATTATTCTAGTAGCTTTTTTGTAGATTTGTAATTTTCACATGCAGGGTTATACTCTGTTCAATAAAAATAGTTTGACTTTTTTTCCAATCTTGATGTCTTTTCTTTCTTCTTATCTGATTGCTCAGTTCCAGTACAACATTAAATAGAGGTGGCAAGAGTTAACATCTGTCTCTTGTTCCTGATCTTCTTTCGACAATGTTCAGTCTTTTACCATTATTTCAGTGTTCTCAGGAAGATTTCGGTAGATGCCTTTATTAGATTGAAGAAGTGCCCTTTTTAAAGCCCTAGTGTTTTGAAAATTTTTTAAGAAATGAATGTTGGGGTTTATCAGATACTTTTTCTGTGGTTGAGGTGTTATGTTCATCTTTTTTAATTGTTAACATGATGAATTACATTGACAGGCAGAGTTAGACAGTGAGAGAGAAAGAGACAGAGAGAAAGGTCTTCCTTTTCTGTTGGTTCACCCCCAAAATGGTCGCTACAGCCACCGGCTGGAGCGCTACGCCAATCTGAAGCCAGGAGCCAGGTGCTTCCTCCTGGTCTCCCATGTGGGTGCAGGGCCCTAGCACTTGGGCATCCTCTACTGCCTTCCTGGGCCACAGCAGAGAGCTGGACTGGAAGAGGAGCAAGCAGGACAGGATCTCGTGCCCCAACCGGGACTAGAACTCGGGGTGCTGGTGCCAAAGGCGGAGGATTAGCCAAGTGAGCTGTGGCGCTGGCCTAATTACGTTGATTTTTGAATGTAGAACACTTTTGTGTTTCTAATATAAAACTGTATTTGCTCATGATATTGTATTACCCTTTTTCAATGTAAAGGTATTTCAAAAGTTTGTGGAAAAATGGAAGGAAGAGAAATTTATTTTCATACAAAAATCTTGTTAATCATTCATAGATAATGCTGTATTTTTACATGTGATTTCATGAGGAATATTGGTTTGCAAGTTTTGCTTTTAAATTAATTTTAAAATACCATATATTTGAAAAGCAGAGAGACAAACGTCTGCCATCCCCTGATTGACTCCCCAGATGCCCACAGCAAACAGGACTGCACTGGGCTAGGAACTCAATCTGACTTTTTCTAAATGCATGACAGCCACTAAAGTACTCTATCTATCACCAGCTGCTTCCCAGCGGGCACATTAGTAGGAAGCTGGAGCGGAGTCATAACAGAAACCCAGGTACTCTGATATGGGATGCTATTATCCCAAGCAAGATCTGAGCTACTGTACCAAACATCCACATCAGTCTGCAGTTTTGTTCTCTTAAAATGTCGTCATCTGTGTTTGATATCAAGATAATGCTAACCTCAAAGACTGACTTTGCAAATAGTATTATTTTAGGTTTTCTAGAAGAGTGATCATAGAATGAGTGTTAAATCTTTCTTAAATGTCTGATAGAATTCAAGAGTGAATTCATTTGGGCCTTAGATTTATTTAAAAATCTACATTAGCTTTTTCTTTGTGGAAGGGTTCTTACTACAATTTCAGTTAAAAACTTATTTACTTATTTGAGAAGGGAGGGGAGATGTTTGGAACAGATAGGCAGAGGAAACTGGAATTCAATCCACGTCTCCTATGTGAGTGTTGGGAGCTTCGTTATTTGAATCATTTGTTTGCCTCCCAGTGTGTGCATTAGCAGGAAGATGGAGTCTAGAGCCAGTGCAGGGATTTAAATTTAGGATATCTGATGTGAGATATATGTATCTTAACTGCTACACTAAATGCCCACTCCAAATTGAGTTTCTTTAGTGCACCTGTTCTTACTTAGACTACCTGTTTCTTTATGAATGAGCTTTGAGTCTTTCAAGGAATTGGTTCATTTCACTTAGCTAAAACATTGCATTTAAAAGACATCTTTGTAAAGCTGTTCGTGATTTTTAAAAATCATTTTAATGTATGTAGAATCTGTACTGATGTTACCTCTTTCATTCTTGTTATGCATAATGTGTGGTATACTTTTTTTTTCTTACCAGTTTTGATAGAAGTTTATCAATTTTAATGATATTCTCACCAAACTAGCTTTTAGTTTCATTGCTTTTTTTCCCCATAGCTTTTCTTTATTCCATTTCATTGTTTTCTAGCTTTAACTATCATTTTCCTTTTACTGCCTGCTTTGGGATTAATTTGCTGCTCTTTTTCTGTTCCTTTAGGAATAGACGTAAGCCTATTTGATATGAGACCTTTAGTCTGTTGTAATGTAGACACCTAGTACTATACTGATATATCTTTTTCTTTGCCAGATTCATTTCATTCAGTTCCAAAGATATCTAATTTTCCTTTGATTTATTCTTTTTAAACAATTTTAATTAGTTTTTAACAGATTCAATGTGATTTGTAGATAAAACTCCAAGAACAGAATGATATCCCCTTCCTTCGTCCTTCCTTGCGTCCCCCCCATCCACAGCTTGTCACAGCACCTACAACACTTTCCCCTGGATGTGGCTTCCTCTACCTCCAAATATTGTAGGATTTTCTAGATACCTTTTTGTAATCCAGTTCTAATTTACCTTCATTATGCCTAAGGGTGTCTTTTGTGTAATTTTAAGTCCTTATAAATGTTTTGAGACTTTTTTTGTCGATCAGAATGTTTTAAGGAATGTTTTAAAAAGGTTGTGTATTCCCCTGTTCTTATATGAGATATTCTGTAATGTTGGTAGATTAAATTGGTTGATTGTGTTGTTCATATTTGTTACGTCCCTGCTAATTATCTGTCCACTTATTCTATAAAATTTGACAATTTCAACCATTCTTCTAAATCTGTCTGGACATTTTTGCAATCCTATAAATAAACTTTGTTGTGAGTTGCACTTAAGTTTCCTATAAGTGATTTGTCCTTTTATAGTTTATAGAGTGAATCTGGAGCATTGCTCAGTCTAATGTTTAACAACTGTAGCATGAGCTTCCTGAATATTCCATGTAGTGCTTTGTAAATTTTCCCTTCCTGGCTTGTTGGAATAGACACCCTTTCATATTTTGTATGAGGCACTCACCTCTAATTCTTTGAAATGGTGTTTCCTTTTGCCTTTACAGGCATGCTGTAATTTATTCTTTGTTGACTATTTGAAGGTCTCCCTGATCTATCTCTGTGTCCTTTTCTCCTCTCCTGTCTGTCTTACGAATTCTAGTTGTTGTAGTCTCCCTGGTCTGTGAGCTCTGACATTTCAAATTCAGGAATTTGTCAAGCTCTACATGGGTTCTCCCTCCATATTCTGAGACCTTTAATTGTAGACCTCTTTTATTTAGTTCTTATATCTCAGGAGTTACTACTCTTTGTTGCTTGATGTCCAGTGTCTCATAAAACACTTTAAGAAAACATTTGGAGACTTTTTGTTATGGCTGCTACTATTTTTGGTATTTTGTTCTGTTTGTTCCAGAGAAGTATAAATGTGTTCCCTTTTACTTCTTTTCAGAGTAAGTGTTTTGCCCATTTCTAATTTTACTCCAAGCTTAAATATGTTTTTCAAAAGACAAATCTATTAATTTTGATAAATTTGGACTGAATAATTTCCCCACATGTGCTTATTGCTGGCTAAAAACTTTAGCTACCTCCAGGTCACATAGATTTTCTTTTAGTCATTCTATAGTTTAGAATTTTACCCTATGACTTATGGCATGAGGTAGGGTTGATGTCACTATTTTTTTTTTTTTTTTACTTTCCATACAACTCAATACTTATTTTTTTTCTTTTTTTTTTTTAAATTTTATTTTTTGACAGGCAGAGTGGACAGTGAGAGAGAGAGAGACAGAGAGAAAGGTCTTCCTTTGCCGTTGGTTCACCCTCCAATGGCTGCCGCGGTCGGCGCGCTGCAGCCGGCGCACCGCGCTCATCCGATGGCAGGAGCCAGGTGCTAGGTGCTTTTTCCTGGTCTCCCATGGGGTGCAGGGCCCAAGCACCTGGGCCATCCTCCACTGCACTCCCGGGCCACAGCAGAGGGCTGGCCTGGAAGAGGGGCAACTGGGACAGAATCCGGCGCCCCCACCATGACTAGAACCCGGTGTGCTGGTGCCACAAGGCGGAGGATTAGCCTGTTGAGCCACGGCGCTGGCCTCAATACTTATTTTAATACCGTTTTTAAAAAACTTTTCATTCTTCATTGTATCCCTGGATGCCTTAATACTTTACCAAAAATAACATTCCACATATATATATTCACATATGTATACTTATATATTTATACATATATATGGTTCTTTTTCTAGTCTTTAAATTTTATTTATGTATTATTTCATTTGCACTAATATTATAACACTATGAGTACTGTGTTATTAAGAATTGGTCTTCAAAGTTGATTTATCAAAATTAATAGCTTTTCCCTTGCAAAAGACAGAATCTCATTGTTTCTCCATTGTCTATTTGTTTTTACTTTAACTATTTTTTGCTCTTTTATTTTTCCTCTACCTTGTAGTTTTGTTAGGTTTACTTTGATCTTTTTCTCTAGTGTCCTAAGCAGGGGATTTCAATTATTTAATCCAAATCTCTCTTTTTAAAATTTTTTTTAAAAGTTTATTTATTTATTTGAAAGATAGAGTTACGAAGAGGCAAAGAGAGCGAGAGAGCAAGAGAGAGAGAGAGAGAAGGAGAGAGAGAGAGAGAGAGAGAGAGGTCTTCCATATGCTAGTTCATTCCCCAAATGACTACAATTGCCAGAGCTGGGCTGATCCAAAACCAGGAGCCAGGAACTTCCTCTCAATCTCCCATGTGGGTACAGGAGCCCAAGGACTTGGGCCATCTTCTACTGTTTTCCCAGGCCATAGCAGAGAGCTGGGTTGGAAGTAGAGTAGTCAGGTCTGGAAATGGCACCCATATGGGATGCCAGCACTGCAGGCAGCAGCTTAACCCACCACGCCACAGCATTGGCCTCTTTCCCTCTATTTCTCTCTCTTATAAACATTTTTTTTATTTATTTAAAAGAGAAAGAGAGAGAGAGAGAGAGAGAGAGAACTTCTGTCTGGCGTGGTTCAGTCCCTAAGTGGCCGCAAGAGGAAGAGCTGAACCAAGCCAAAACCAGGAGCCTGGAGCTCTGTCTGGATCTGCCATGTGGTGACAGGAGCCAAATAGTTGGGCCATCTTCCACTTCTTTCCCAAGTCTTTAGCAGGGAGCTGGATAGGAAGTGAAACAGCCAGGACTTGAAGTTGCATCCAAATGGGATGCTGATATCGCAGGCAGCAGCTTTACTCACAACACCATAACACCAGCTCCTCTTTTTTTTTTTTTTTCTAATGAAAACATTTAAGGTTATAGATTTTCTGTAAGCAGTGTTTTAAGCTTTTTATGTTGATGGCTTATTGCTGATGAATTTAAATTTCATTCCTTTGTTTTCAGAAAATATGCTTTGTAAAGCTCAATCTTTTGAAATCTGTTTAGGTTTATTGACTTGCAGTTGATGAGCATTCATGTCCACTTGAAAGCAATGAGTTTTTTGGCATTTGTTGGATGTGATGTGATATGGGCTTAGGTGATGGTAATAATATTGAAATTACTAATATTTCATTTCTTTGTTAAATTGGCTTGTATCAATTTCTCCACCTTTGGTTGTAGATTTTTTTCATTCCTCTTTAATTCTGCCTACCTGGGCTTGTTTTTAAAACAATGTCATTAAACATTTATACCTTTATAGTTAAATTGTTTCCTGTACTAACCCCTGTATCATTATATCATTATATTTTCTTTCATAAATAGTAAACTTTGTTTTCTTGATGACCCTTTGTATGATATTAATATGTCTATTCTTGCTTTCTTCCCCCCCCCCCCAACGAAACCTTCATGGATTTCATAAATACAACTTTAGGAATATAATGATTCTTGCAACTCTATCCATCCTTCCACCGAAGCTCTCACCCCCCCTCCCCCCATCCCTCTACCATTCGCAGTTCCATTTTCCACTAAGATCTATTTTCTTTTTTTTTTTTTTAAGATTTATTTTATTTATTTGAAAGAGTTACAGAGAGAGAGAGAGAGAGAGAGAGAGAGAGAGAGAGAGTGAGAGGTCTTCCATCTACTGGTTCACTCCCCAGACAATGGCTGGAGTTGTGCCGATCTGAGGCCCGAAGCTAGGAGCCTCTGCTCTGTCTCCCATCTGGTCGCAGGTGCCCAAGGACTTAGGCCATCTTCTACTGCTATCCCAGGCCATAGCAGAGAGCTGGATTGGAAGTGGAGCAGCCAGGACTTGAACTGGTGCCCATATGGGATGCCAGCACTTCAGGCCAGGGCTTTAACCCACTGTGCCACAGCACCAGCCAAGATCCATTTTCAATTAACTTTATGCACAGAAGAGCAACTCTACATTAAGTGTTCAACAGTTGCACAAAGAAAAAAACAAAACAAAACAAAAACCCTCTTCCACAACAGTCCATCAAGGGCTGTTCAAAGTCATTGCATCTGGAAGTTAATTTTACTTCTTCTTCTTTTTTTGAAACTCAAAAGTAGCACTCAGGAATGATACAGCTTTTCCAAGCACTTAGACATAATTGTAACTTATGAGACATAAGAATATCCTCCACTTAATACATTAAAAAGAAATAAATCTTTTTTTCTTTTTTGACAGGCAGAGTGGACAGTGAGAGAGAGAGAGAGACAGAGAGAAAGGTCTTCCTTTGCCGTTGGTTCACCCCACAAGTGGCTGCTGCGGCTGGTGCATTGCGGCCGATGCACCGCGCTGATCTGAAGCCAGGAGCCAGGTGCTTCTCCTGGTCTCCCATGCGGGTACAGGGCTTAAGGACTTGGGCCATCCTCCACTGCACTCCCGGGCGATAGCAAAGAGCTAGACTGGAAGAGTAGCAACCTCCAATCCCTCTTTCTCCTCCCTCTCTTATTCTCACTCTTATGTTTTACTGAGATCTGTTTTCTGTTGACTTTATACATATTTGATTAACTATGTTAGGTAAAAAGTTTAGCCAATAGTATATATATGTGTGTGTATATATATATATATATATATATATATATATATATATATATATAAACTTCCTCAACAGTCATGGCAAAGGCTGTTCAAGTCATTGCTTCTTAGAGTGTCAATTTCACTTCCACAAATTGCCTTTTAGGTGCTCTACCGTTATCACAGGTAAGGGAGAACATTTGGTATTTGTCGCTTTGGGACTGGCTTATTTCAGTAAATATGATGTTTTCCAGTTTCATACATTTTGTTGGAAACAATTGGATTTCATTTTTTTTCAACCGCTGTGTAGTATTCCATGGTGTACATTTCTCATATTTGTTTATCCAGTCTTCAGCTTATAGGCATTTGGGTTGATTATGTCTTAGCTGTTGTGAATTGAGCTGCAATAAACATGGGGGTGCAGGTAACTCTTTCATATGCTAGTTTCATTTCCCTTGGGTAAATTCCCAGGAGTGGAATGGCTGGCTCATATGGTAGGTTAAATTCAGATTTCTGAGGCATCTCCATACTGTTTTCCATAGTGGCTTTACCAGTTTGCATTCCCACCAACAGTGGAATTCACCACAACCTTGCCAGCATTTGTTATCTTTGATTTCTGTATGAAAGCCATTATAACTGGGGTGAGGTGAAACCTCATTGTGGCTTTATTTGCAATTCCCTGATGGCTACTGATCCTGAACATTTTTTCATGTGTCTGTTGGCCATTTGGACTTCCTGGTTTGAAAAATGTCTGTTTTAAGTCCTTTGCCTATTTCTTAACTGCGTTGTTTGTTTTGTTGTTGTGGATTTTCTTGATCTCTTTATATATTATGGTTATTAATCCTTTATCAGTTGATCAGTTGTATAGTTTGCAAATAATTTCTCCCATTCTGTCGGTGTCCTCTTCACTTTCCTGAGTGTTTCTTTTGCAGTATAGAAGCTTCTCAGTTTGAAGTAATCCTATTTGTTAATTTTGGCTTCAATTGCCTGTATCTCTGGGGTCTTTTCCAAGAACTCTGTCTGTGCCAATGTCCTGCAGGGTCTCCCCAGTGTTCTCTAATAATTAATCTAATATATATATATGTATATATATATGTATGTATGTTTCAATTTTGTTTCTTTCTTTTCTAATTTTAATTATTACTTTCCTCCCACTAATTTTGGGTATGGTTTATTCTTGTTTTTCTAGGTCCTTCTGATGTATTGTTTGATCATTTATTTGGTGTCTTTCTAATTTCTTGATGTCAGAACTAATTGCTATAAACTTCCCTGTTAACTCTACTTTTGCTGTATTCCATACAGTTTAATATGTTGTTTTGTCATCTTCAATTGTTTCTAGGAATGGTTTTGATTTTTATTTTTATTACTTATGTGATGCACTGTTCATTCGGGGCGTGTTGTTCATTCTCCATGTGTTTCCATATTTTTTAGAGTTTTTTAAGTTGTTAATTTACAACTTAATTCCATTGTGGTGAGAAAATATCCATGGTATGGTTTCAGTTTTTTTAAAAATTCGCTCAGATTTGCTTTATGGCCTAACATATGGTTTATCCTAGAGAAAGTTTCACACAATGATGAAAGGAATGTCTATTCTATAGCTATGGGATGAAACGTTATGTGGTTATTGATTAGTTGAATTTAGTTGTAGTGTCAATTAGTTCTATTTAGTAGTAGTGTCAATTATTTTTAGTAGCAGTGTAGATTACTTCTATTGTTCTTTTGTTTACTTTCTGTCTAATTGATCAGTTCACTGATGAAAATGGGATGCTGAAGTTTCCCATTATTATTGTATTAGCATCGGTGTGTCCCTTTTGATCCATTAATATTAGTTTTAAATAGCCAGACAGCCTGGCATTGGCTGTATATACATTTACTATAGTCACATCTTCCTTTTGATTTATTCCCTTAATCAATAAATCATGCCCTTCTTTGTCTCTTTTAGCAGTTTTTGTGTTAAGCTAATCTGATATTAGGATGGCTACTTCTGTTCTTTGTTTTTTTCTGTTAGCATGTAGTAACTTTTTCCATCCTTTCACGCTCAGTTTGTGTGTATCTTTGTTGTTGAGCTGTGTTTCTTGCAAGCAGCAAATAGGTGCATCTCGTTTGTTCAGTCAGTCTATATCTTTTAATTGGAGAATTTAGGCCATTTACATTCAAGGTTGTTATTGGTAAGTAATGGAATGGTCTTGCCATTTTGCCATATATATTCCTAATGTTTGTTTTGGATTTTCTCTTTATTTTACTGGGAGATCTTCTGCCTTCACATTCTTTCATAATGATGACTATCTTTCTCCATTTTCCATGTATAGCACATGCTTAATTATCATTTGTAAGGCTGGACTAGTTGCAAATTCTTTCAGTTTCTGTTTGCTTTGGAATATCTTTATTTCATCTTCATTTATAAATGAGAGCTTTGCAAAGTGTTGACAGGTTTTTTCCTTTAGGACTTAGACTATGTCTCTCCATTGTCTCCTAGCCTGTATAGCTTCTTACAAGAAATCACCTGTCAGTCTAATTGGAGATCCTCTGAAGGTGATCTGGCATTCCTCTCTTGTACATTTTAGAATCTTTTCTTTTTGTTGAATGTTTGAATATAATGTGTCATGTCTCCAAATTAGGGTAGTTTCTGCTGTTATTTCACTGAACAGACCTTCATTCTCTCTTTCCATACCTTCAGGAATTCCTAAGACCTGTATGTTAGATTGTTTGTTATTATCCCAGAAATCTCAGACACTATTTTCAGTTTTTCAATTTTTTCCTTTTTTTTTTGGTCTGACTGAGATATTTCCAAGGATTTGTCTTCTTCCTCAGAAATTCCCTCTTCTGTCTTATCAAGTCTGTTATTAAAGCTTTCCACTATGTTTTTTATTTGACATATTGAATTATTCATTTCTAACATTTCAGTTTGATTTCTCTTCAGTATGTCTATATCCCAGCCAAATTTTCATCCATGTAGAATATGGATTTCTTTAACTCATGAATTTGCTTGTCGGTATTTTTGAGAAATGTTATGTTCATTTTTTTTGTATTCCCATTCAGGGGTTTCATTAATCTCTTCATCTTCACATTCTAATATTGAAGTGTTGCTGTGGTCCTTTGGGGGAGTCATAGTGTCTTCTTTTTCTTGTTTCTCATATTGCTAGGTTTGTTTTTAGGCATTTGTGGAACCATTTGTTGGTTTTATCCTTGGGTGGCTTTATCTTTGAAAAATGCTTCTGTGTCAGTACTCAGGTGTGGTGCAGGAGTCCAGGTTGACACCCAAGTTGGATGTGGTGGATATTTTGTATTGTCTGTAGAAAGGAGAGTATGATCATCTTGACTGGTATAATCACTGCCTCACCTCCTTTTTGCCAAGGTGATCAGTGCCTGGGGCAAGCCCACAGTGGCTAAACACCCCAACCACACAGTTGCGTGAACTGCACATAACAATTTTGTGAACACAAAACCCTCTGCCTTGACCCACCCCATGCACTTGGGTAACTGTGAGCCTCTAAAGCCAGACAATGTGATTTCTCAGAGACCCAGCCAGCAACATCCCACACTGTATCATGTATTCACAGAATTTCCACAGGGCTTCCACTCTCAGCCTAGTGAAATTGCTCCATCCATGGAGAGAGCCAAGGCATTCCCAGAGCCAAGGCATTCCCAGAGCAAGCTTCCTGGTGGTGTTCTGCCTTGGCAGTTTGGGTATGGGTGCTGTGATAGATTAAGAGGTGAGGAGTATCTCACAGGCTTAAGTACATGCCCCAAAACCTGCCAACTCTCTTGGCCAGACTCAAAGTTAGTGGGGATTCATCCTTCAGATAAAATTCCTGAATTGCACACATATGAGCTGCAGGATCCTGTATTTGCCTTAATAAGATGATGCTTCATCCCTGCTAGTTGCTGGGAGCTCCTATGAGGGAACTGGGAAACGGACAATGTGCTCTTCCTTCACAGAGTTAGGTGGGTACTCTGTTCCCCGCTAGCACTCCAGGCTGGACTCAAAGTCGATGTGTTTCCCAGAGTTCTCCCTCAGGCACTATCAGCGGTGACACAGGTTCCTGCAAACTCCATTCACTTCTAAGAAGATGACGTCTCCTCCTGACTGATTCTGATGCTGGTGGGAGCATAACGGAGGCACACTGCCCAACTGTTCACTGCCGTGTATGCTGTTGTGTGAGAGTGGAAGGAAGAAGGGTGGCTTCCTTGCTCCAAGCACGGCAGTTGCTCAGACCCCAGTTAGCTACCCAGTCTGAGGTAAAAATCAGTGGGTGGCTGTAGAATTCCTCTCAGCCTTAACTTTGAGCCATCAGGGATGCCACAGTTTCTTCTTACCTTGATGTGGTTTGATGGTTGTTCACAGCTGGTTGTACTAGGTGACTGCCTACAGTGATGTCTCCATCTTCTCTCTTGTCCCATGGAATCTTCATTGTTTTTTTCAAATTCTTAGCCAAAAATTTCCATCATTCAGACCCCTGGAAATGTGGTCCTTCCTTTGTTCTTTTCATATCCTCATCTGTCTTTAAGTTCACTGCAAATTTAGATTTTCTTTCTTACCTTGAGCCCATTTAATGGATTTTTTTTATTTCAATATTTTACACTTTGCTTTAGAATTTCTTTTTTTTTTCCAAAAGTGTAATTTCCTTGTCTCTGATGAGATTTTATATCTTTGTTCATTGACATTATTTCTCCATTTAATATTCAATTTATAATAGCTAATAAAACTGATTTGGTAAACCTATTTTCTAGTTAACAAATAGTTTCTATTCACCGTTTTCTTACATACGTGGGTTTATATGTGGGTATTGTTTTTTGCCTTTAAAAAATACCTGTGGTCATCTAGCTTTCAATTGTGTTCACTTGTGGATATTTCTGTTGTTTTTCTACTTTCTCCACCTGAAACTGTAAACTTCCTCTTTCTGAGTAAGGCAGTACCTGATATCTCTGCACTATTCCTGCCTTCCACTACTACTTTTTTTTTTTTTTTTAAGATTTATTTCTTTATTTGTAAGGCAGAGAGAGAGAGATGGATCTTCTGCCCAGTGATTCACTACCCAAATGACTGCAACATCCAGGGCAGGGCCAGGCTGAAGCCAGGAGCTTCATTCTGGTCTCCCACATGGGAGGCAGGGGCCCAAGTACTTGGGCCATCTTCTGCCACTTGTCCAGGCCATTAGCGGAACTGGATTGGAAGCAAGGTCATGAACTGGCCCCCCACTACTACATTCTTATATTGATTCTTGACTTTGCTGTTTGGAAATTTTGGTGTCAGCCAAGAATTTAAGTTGAGATAACACTTCCTCTCCCTGCCTTTCTTACGGTTGATTCTTTCATTTTTTGCTTTCATTTCCAGCTTTATGATCTGTCCTCATACACTTCAAGTTCCATCTATTTTAACCTTGGGCCAGTAGAGAAGTATATTCTTTGGGGATATGCTCAGTCTTTAAATTTTAATTTTTTGCCCAATTCCCTGAAAATTTCCCCAAAATATATGTAGTTTGTCAGCCAGCAGTGTGGGCATAATTTATGTTCAGATTAAAGCCATACTCCCTGTGTTGTTCTCTAGTTGCCAGCATATCTATTTTAAGTTTTTGGGCTCTTTCAGACCTGAATTCCTTTTTTTTTTTTTTTTTAAAGATTTATTTTTAGTTGAAAAGCAGAGTTTACAGAGAGCAAGGGGAGAGAGAGAAAGAGAAAGAGAGAGATTGATCTTCAATATGCTGGTTCACTCCTCAAAAGTCCACTAATAGCTAGAGCTGAGCTGGTCCAAATCCAAGAGCCATGAGGTGTCCCTCATGGGTTGCCAGGGCCCAAAGATTTGGGCGATTTTCCACTGCTTTCCCAGGCACATTAGCAGGGAGCTGGATCAGAAGTGGACCACCTGGGACATAAACTAGCACCCATATGAGATAAAGGTGTTGCAGGCAGCAGCTTTACCTGCTATGCCACAACATCAGCTTCCAGAACCAAATTCTTATTTGATTCCTTGAGCTATCAGGGTTGTGTTTTTCTGCCTCTGTGTTTCTGTAACTATGGCCATGGTGGTTAGAGAGAGTCCTCCCACTTGAAAACCTTGTTTAGTGGCCGGCGCCGTGGCTCAACAGGCTAATCCTCCGCCTTGGCTCAACAGGCTAATCCTCCGCCTTGGCTCAACAGGCTAATCCTCCGCCTTGCGGCGCTGGTACACCGGGTTCTAGTCCAGGTCGGGGCGCCGGATTCTGTCCCGGTTGCCCCTCTTCCAGGCCAGCCCTCTGCTGTGGCCCGGGAGTGCAGTGGAGGATGGCCCAAGTGCTTGGGCCCTGCACCCGCATGGGAGACCAGGAGAAATCACCTAGCACCTGGCTCCTGCCATCGGATGAGCGCGGTGCGCTGGCCGCAGCACGCCATCCATGGCAGCCATTGGAGGGTGAACCAACGGCAAAAGGAAGACCTTTCTCTCTGACTCTCTCTCTCTCACTGTCTAACTCTGCCTGTCAAAAAAAAAAAAAAAAAAGAAAAAAGAAAAAGAAAATAAAAAAAGAGAAAACCTTGTTTAGTGGCAATTCTTTTCACTTCCAAGTGTGATTTTTGAGGTTTAACTCTAACCTTAATGCTTTTTCGGATGCCATCCTGTGCCCTTTTTTTTCTTAGTGGTTTTAAAATTTTATAGTTTATTTATATGAAAGGCAGAGTGACATACACACACAGACACACACAGGGAGGTAGGGAAGTGGGAGGAGAAAAGTCAGCCAGTGCACATGGTATCTTCTATCTTAAGATTCGCTTCCCAAATGACCTACCTGGAGCTGGGTCAGGCCAAAGCTAGGAGCCAGGAGTCAGAAACTTCATCTTGGTCTCCCACATGGGAAAACAGATTGAAATACTTGAGCCATTTTCTGCTGCCTCTCAGGGTGTGTATTATAAAGAAGCTAGATATGGGATATGGGCATACCTAGCAACAACAGCTTAATCTGCTATGCCACAAAGCCTGCCTCTCCAATATCTTGACATCCGATTTTTTATGTTTTTATTTTTTTCACTCTTTGTTTTACAACTGTTATCTGTTAGAGATTTTGCCTCGCCATTAATACCTTCCCTGGTATTAGAAGTAGTTTTAATTTGAGTTATAAAATTGCATTAAAGCAAAAACTTTAAAAGGCACTATGACTTGAGAGAATGTTTGTATTTATGTACCTATTCAAATGCCTTATAAATTCATGGAATTTTAAAAATAAATACTTTAGTGGTATTGAGTTATTCAGACCAACAGAGAGAGAACACTCCCATATGCTGGTTCACTCTCCATGTGCCATTATTGGTGAATTGCCAGTTGGTTCTCACTTTTTATACTGTTGTTTTATTATTCACCCTTTTTTTCTACTTTGACTTTTAGAAGTACTTTATGAATTATAGGCATTAATTTCAGATGTTTAACATATTGAAATGTGCATCTAAACAGTATTTTGAATCGCTTCCCAGTGTTTTCGCTAAGATCAAGTTTAACAGTATTAAGGAAATTTGTGGCTTAATTGTGACACATTATATTATTAGCTTATGCTATATGATATACAAGTATCATCTTGATGTATTATTGTATTCTCAAAATTTGTATGTATTTTAGAATCTCACTTCTATATGCTAATGAAATTTCTCTCCCTTTTATTATATTTATTTGATACTGAATTTTCCCCAGTATCGTACATTTCTTTTAGTAAAGATTTTTTTTACCAGTTCTTCAGGAGTATCTTTCATGAAATACCATTTTTGTTCTTTTTTGATAACTTGAAGTTCTCAGAACAGCAACAAAATAAGAAGGCATTTTTTGGCTTCTAATGTAATTTCTGTGGAACTTTTTAACAAAAGAATTAGTCTTATTTTGGAAATATAAATTCATTATCCAATATACAGAAATTCAAATTATTGGTTTTGCTAAGGTGAAAAACAATGTATATTATATAATAATGATAATTTGAGTGCTTTATTATAATCTTATTGAACTGAGGTATGTGAAATAGAATTTATATTTGATAAAAGCATCCTTTCTGGAAGAATTGTTCACATATTCAAAATGTGGAGGACTCAAGCTATGGCAATTCAAAAACAAAAGGTTGCTCTCTAAATAGATTTTCTTGTAACTTAGAATGGTTTTTGTGTATATGGAAGATTTTGTTAAGTCTCAGTGTAATGTTGAGTAGGGCCACTGCGTGCATGATTCAGGGGCACCATTTTGCTTGATGGAACTTATGTGTAACTCTCCATAAAGCCTTTGTGCTATTCTTGTGCTGTACCTCACAGATTCTTCATTGCTCTCCCTGTGGTTGATGTATAGGGGATGCCTCAAATTCCCTGCTGTCCTTGCTGCTGTGTTTGTTTAGAGTTAACCCCAGGGATGTAATGAGGAAAAGAGACTGCAGCAGGCCAGCTTGAAGCTGAATGATCAAACGTTTCTACCTCCTGAGTTAACCATGATTCTGGATCTCAATAAAAGTATATAGTACCCCAATGATAGGGTGACCCTAGTGTCCTCACCTTGAATGGGGACTAACAATGGTAAGCTGTATGATGAATTATGCTCTATAGGTAGCTCTGTGTTTGTAGTATTCTTTAGGAATTCCTAGTACTGACCCCAGTTGGTTTTTAATGACTCATTGTAATCATGTGTTTCAATCATAATAATACTCACAATTGACTTGATATATATATAACATGTTTGTTACCAAGGGTTTATCATTTGGACTGATAAAATTTTGATCTTTGTCATTTTATAGTATCATGTCAGAATTTTAAACCATAGTACATTACGTGAAGCATTTTTGCTTTAAATCTTCTAGTTTTCTATATAGCTTAAATTTTAAAAGGACATTGTAAAATATACAGGTTTGTTAGTTTATTCACAATGACAATTTTTTTGATACTAGTTTAATGTTTAACTAGTATTGACAGGTCTGATAATGTAAAACTTTCTGAATTAACTTTCCTTCCTATTTTTTTTTCTTTTTTTTAAAAGCTTTTATTTAAAGAATGTAAATTTCCAAAGTACAGCTTATGGATTACAATGGCTCCCCCACCCCCCATAACTCCGCTCCCTTTCCCCTTGAATTCACGTCAAGATTCATTTTCAATTCTCTTTATATACAGAAGATCAGTTTAGTATATATTATGTAAATATTTCAACAGTTTGCCCCCACATAGCAACACAAGGTGAAAAATACTGTTGGAGTACTAGTTATAGTATTAATTCACAATGTATAGCACATTAAGGACAGAGATCCTACATGATTTTTTTTTAAAAATGATTAATTTTCTGTTTTTTAATATCATCTTGCACATATTTTAAGAATCAGGATAGTTTTCACTTATTTGAAGGAAAATGACTAGTGAGACCAGAACTTGGAAGAATTGTAGGAACTTAGGCTGCTATAGAAAGGTGTCGAGTTAGACCTGTCCTTTTATAAAAGGATTATCCTTATGTCTTATATGACTTCATGATGTCATCTGAATTTTAAAACTTAAGAATGTAGTTTTTGTATTCATATGCATGAATATTATTCTTGATGCCAATATAAACTAGTTTTTGCTGAAGTGATGATTTTAGAAGGACTTTAAATACTCGTACTATGTATTTTTTAAAAAACCCACATTTACCTCAAGTAATTAAGGGATTAGAAAAGGATTAAATGTCTTGGCTAGAGATTATGATTTATGAAGAAAATATATAGCAACATTATTTCTAGTATTGATGGAGAAGATGGGAAAAGATTAATTGTTGCTATTGCTAAGTAGACCTGAGCAATAAGCTGTATTTCATAAACAGATGGTTCTAATGAATTTACACTTAGACATTGGATAAATGTGTTGGATATGGAGCAGCATTAGCAGTCAGGGAAGATTTTAATATTTACTCACACAGACTACAGATTAAGGATACCCTAATTATCTGTTAGTAATTTGATATGTTTAAAATGTTTATACTTTGTATTTTTATTTAAATAAAGCAAGCATTCTTTTCAATACAGTTTCAATATTTTTGGAAAGAATTATACTATTACCCTAGCTATATTTGTTTGTAAAACTAATTTAAACCATGAAATAGTAAAAATTTTTATAATGCTTTCTGAGATATACATAGGTAAAAATCATTTTCATTGAACTAGGAATGAACTGGAAAAGCTTCAAAAATTACCCTTTTTAAGCATGCAAGTCACTATTAAGTACAACAGGCAGTAAATATGAAATATTGAGCACCTGCACTTCACCCAGAATATAGGTGAATAATCTAAGGAAGTCACATGAGTTATCATGAGATAACAAGATTGGTTAATATTAGTCTTTTGGATGTAATAGCTTTGTATTTGCATAGAATCATTTTAATAGAGAATTTTTGTTTAGTGTGCATTGATAATATAAAAAATGAAAATGGTTTGCGCTTTTCTCATATGCCAATTTTTTTTAACAGATTAAAGGCCTAAAGGAATAGAGGAAGTGAATGGACACTGATGTTTCAAAATATCTCATTTTGCCTAAAAGCAAGTACTGGCAGATAAATGCCCATAAAGGGATTTCTTTCTTAAGCCCCGTGGATTTTTCCCCGCACAACTTTTTGTGTGAGTTAGAAATGAAAACCATTCATCTAGTGCCCCAAAGAACGGCCTTATTGAATGGAATAACAGTGTAATGTACCATTGAAGGCAGGATTGAAAGTGATTATCTTGTTAACTCTTGACAGTTACCGCCAGCTTGAAATGGAACCGGCAGGCTTGATTTGCAAATGAATTAGAGCTTTTTCATTTCGTGCCAGGATCATCTTTTTATATTCTGATATGACAGATGCTATGTTCCAGGCTTTTGTTTTTCTTCAGTTTTATACTTGCAAATAAAAAACAAAAGATTATGATAGTCATTTTATTTGCATCTTTTCTCTTGGAGTTTATCTTTTGTGTAGAAGTTTTTAATTTATATTTTTCAAAAATTTGTTTAAGGCAACTATTTTGTCAGTTAAATGTGATTAAGTACAGTAGTAAATGGGTGAAAAGAAAGATTATTTTGGCTTTTAAGAGAGAAAATTAGTCATAAAATGAGTATTATATTTAGTAAAAACAAACTTTTGGCTGAATTTAATAGAATTGGATTGTTTTCCTTGGTAACTATTTTGATTTATGTTCAAACTTATAGAAATGTTTCAATAGAACCAGAAATTCTCATATGCCCTTCGTTTAGATTCACCAGTTATTTATTTTTGGCCCTCATGTTTTGAATACCTCTCTGCTTCTTCACCTATACCTGTTAGTAAATGTATTTTTTTGATCTGTAGGTGAATATGTTAGAAACATTATTCCCTTATACTAATTAATATGTTAGTATATATATTAAAATAAGGACATCTTTTTATGTAACCATGAGTACTAGCTTTTGGGAACTCAGGATGCAAAAGTTAGGGGGGAGGAACATTAGCCTGGAATCTTGTTTTACTAGTCTAAATAGTTTTTATTATTGGAGGATTAACATAATTAAAATTTATATGTTCCATTTTGATATTAAATGTCCATTTAATATTAAATTTAATTTTAAATATTACATAGTAAATGTTATCTTCCTAGTTGTAGTTTAATATGTATTTTCTACTCAAATATGCATATCTATCTGTCTATATATCTATCTATCTATCTATATATATATCTTACTGTCCCTTGGTATTCATGGGGGATTGGTTCTAGGGTGTCCCATGGATACTAAATTCTGTAGATGCTCAAGTTCTTTTTATAAAACTCTCAGTATTTGCATGTTACCCTACTTAGATCCTACTTTAAATTATCTAGATTATTTACAATACCTAATACCATCTAAATGCTATGTAAATAGCTGTTGTACTGTATTGCATGGAGAATACTGACAGAACAAATGTCTGTACGTGTTCAGTGCAGAAGCAGTTTTTTTCCCAAATTTTTTCTACCTGCTGTTGGTTGAAATGTGGATGTGGAACCCACAACTATAGAGGTCGTACACACATATACACCCACCCACACAAATATACACGCACAATCATTGTAGAGTCTTAAGTTAAATATTAATTACTGCTTATGAATTCAAATCTTTAAGATTTTGTGTTTCATTTTTCTTTGTGAACAGTTATATTTTGTTTTGATGTACAAGTCTTAATAAAATAAGGACTTAAGGATAAATTATCCCCTATTCTACTACTACCACTTTCTACATGAATTCTAGCACTGAGGCTGATTTCATATAATTGGAACTCTAGGCATTGTTAACAAATATTATATTGTGGGTTGTTGAGAACCTTTATAATGATCTTAGTCTTGTAGGGGCTGGCTGTGTGGCATAGCGAATTAAGCTGCCACCTGCAACAATGGTAGTCTCAAGTACTGGCTGTTCTACTTCTGATCCAGCTCCCTACTAATATGACTGGGAAGCCAGCAAAGATGGCTCAAGTGAATGAGCACCTGCCACGTGGGAGACCAGGATGAAGCTCTTGTCTCCTGGCTTCTAGCTGGCCCAGCCCTGGCTGTTGCAGCCAATTGGGGTGAGAATCAGCCAATGGAAGATCTCTCTCTCTCTCTCTCTCTCTCTCTCTCTCTCTCCAACTCTGCCTTTCAATTAAATAATCTCTTTTAAAAATCTTAAACTATTTCATCATTTATTTTAAATATCACTTTTTCCCAGATGAATCATAAAGTTTCTGTTATGTATTGTCTTCCAGTTGCAATAAAAATCACTGAATTGAATGCAAAATTAAACCTTAGTCTTGGCTGGTGCCGTGGCTCACTAGCCTAATCCTCTGCCTGCAGCGCCTGCACCCCAGGTTCTAGACACGGTCGGAGTGCCAGATTCTGTCCTGGTTGCTCCTTTTCCAGTCCAGCTCTCTGCTGTGGCCCAGGAGTGCAGTGGAAGACAGCCCAGGTGCTAGGGCCCTGCACCTGCATGGGAGACCAGGAGGAAGCACCTGGCTCCTGGCTTCGATAGGCGCAGTGTGCCAGCCGTAGTGGGGGGGTGGTGAACCAATGGAAAAAGGAAGATCTTTCTCTCTCTCACTGTCTAACTCTGCCTGTCCAAAAAATAAAAAATAAAAAAAAACCTTAGTCTTTTAAAGGTATGATTGATTAGGTTGGTAAACATCAGGAAACAAGCAAATGTTAGCCAAACTATACTGTCTTTTATAAAAATCCATAATAACTTTGAAGAGAAAATATTTGAATCCATTGAGAAGGAAGCATGATTGGTTTTCTTGGTCTTTTTTTGATTGATTTATTTGAAAGACAGAATGATAGAGAGTGAGTGAGATAAAAATCTTCTATCCCCTGACTTGCCAAAAGTTTGCAATAGTTACCTCTACACTAGGTCATAGCCAGAGGCCAGAAACTTATCTTGGTTTCCCACATGTATGACAGGTACCCAGGATTTACCATCCTCCTTTGCCTTCCCAGACTCATTAACACAAAGCTGGATCCAAAGCAGAGTAACAGGGACTTGAACTGGCTCTCCAAAATGGCAGGCCAGAGTCACAAGCAGTGGCTTAACTGCTGTGCCACAATGCCATCTTCCCCCTACTTTTTAAAAACACATACACTGATTTATTTGAAAAGTGATGGAGAGGGGAGAGATAATGAAAGAACTTTTCTTTTTTTTTTAATTTATTTATTTATTTATTTTTTTTATTTTTGACAGGCTGAGTGGACAGTGAGAGAGAGAGACAGAGAGAAAGGTCTTCCTTTGCCGTTGGTTCACCCTCCAATGGCCGCCGCGGACAGCGCGCTGCGGCCGGCGCACCGCGCTCATCCGATGGCAGGAGCCAGGAGCTAGGTGCTTATCCTGGTCTCCCATGGGGTGCAGGGCCCAAGCACTTGGGCCATCCTCCACTGCACTCCTGGGCCACAGCAGAGGGCTGGCCTGGAAGAGGGGCAACCGGGACAGAATCCGGCGCCCTGACCAGGACTAGAACCCGGTGTGCCGGCGCCGCAGAAAGAACTTTTCTTAGTAGTACATCTTTTCACTCCATCTTATCCCGTTTTCCCATTCATTCTTTCTCAATCTCTCGATCAATCTGTCTTCTATTTCTCTTTCTCTCAATCGTTGTCTTTAACATGATAGTTGGATTTTGTCAGGTTTGCTCAGTGTATTATGCTTTCACGATATGCTTAAGTGACCATTTAATATATTATCCTGTTAGACAAGTTTAATAATAATCATAATTTTGTTAAGATATTGGAAATAAACCAGAACTGTCTTAAGGAAAAGAGGCTGTATGGTTGTTCATTTTGTTTCCATATTACTTCATGAAATCTGTAGTGTTGCTGTTTTTCTAATATCACTAGAATGTTAAAAATCTCAGAAGAAACACAGTAGTGATTCTATAAAATAATGTAAAATTTGAAGTATGCAGAATGTTTCCTCAGTTTCGCTTAATACAAAACCTGAGATAACTTTATATTGTGCATACTCATGTCTAAAGCATTTCCTTTACTTGTTCTGTAGTAGACACTATCCCTGTATTAAAATGTTTGAAGTACAAATTTCAAGTATATGCTGAAGCAGTGAGAATGTATTTATGATTTCATATAGATCTGTTTTATGAAGATTCGATGCTATGTTATTAATTAAGAAAAAGCCATTTTTCTTCAGTGTATTAGAATGCTTCTTTCTATTTCAAGGTTAGCCTTTAGATGGAATAATTAACATTTACCTTTTTTTCATTTTATTTCTACTTCTTAAACTCTGATTTTCAAAGAGTTGAGCTGATGTGGGAAACAGTTTATATCTTTTAAAAATATAGTATTGTTTGTTTCTTTATATATAATGATTTTCTTTTATTGTTCAGCCAATATTTCTATTACATAAAGTTTATAAAATTGTTATTTTTTTTGATATCTAGCATAGAATGAAAACAGATGAGAGAAGTTGACAGAAGTTCTCAACCTTTTTTTTTCTTTAAAGATTTATTTATTTATTTGAAAGTCAGAGTTACACAGAGAGAGAGGGAAGGAGAGGCAGAGAGAGAGATCTTCCATCCGCTGGTTCACTTCCCAATTGGCTGCAACTGCTGGAGCTGGGCCGATCCAAAGCTGGGCCGATCCAAAGCCTGGAGCCAGGAGCCTCTTCCAGGTCTCCCACGCTGGTGCAGGGGCCCAAGAACTTGGGCTATCTTCCACTGCGTTCCCAAGCCATTGCAGAGAGCTGGGTGGGAAGTGGAGCAGCCAGGACTTGAACCTCTGCCCATATGGGCTTCTAGCACCGCAGGCGGCAGCTTTACTTGCTGTGCCACAGTGCCAGCCCCAGAAGTTCTGAACTTTTAAATTTAGCTCTTCTTTGTACTTTATTGCATTTTCATGTCTTAATTTTTATCTGTCACTTGCAGTTTGAATCTTGAAATAGTTTCATCTTAGTGATTGTCATAAATTTTATCAAAATAAGAAGAAAACAATGAATCCCTATTTGTCTCATGCTATTTATCTGAATCTTCAATGGTCAAAATAACCTTATGTGGATTAATAGCTTGAACACTCATTGAATTTAAATGATTTCAACCCAGGATCAGCAAACTTTTCAGTGAAGGGCCAGAGAGTAAATATTTTTGGCCTATTGGCTTAAGAGGCAAAATTGAAGATGCTCTGTGAATATTTATGTAATGAGAGAAATAATTTTCATTCACAGAATTCAAAATATAATTATTATTGAGTATAAGTATTTTTCATACAAATGCCTGGATAAGAAAACTGAAATTCATTTCTGTAAGTTCACTTAACTTGGATTGTAAATTTGTGCCTGTTATCAGAATTAATTACACATGTTTATCTGTTAATCTGACCTGTTGTAAAATTTTAAATATTTCATTTTTGACAAGGTCTATTCATACAAGTAGTTGCTGCTACATCTGACTGCAATCCATGAGCATTTGATTTTAATGGAGTACACCTAATGTTTAGTAAGCATTTATATAATTTCATTCATTTTCTTTTTATTTTCTTTCATTTATTCTTCTGCGGATTAATCGGTCCCAGGTGAAGTGGGAACTTCTCAGTTTCAAAGAAAAATAGATTTTGGACTTTGGAAATTTCGTTGCAAATGTGTTGAGGTTGATAAACACTGACTGAGCTGTAGTTTGAGCTCAGAAAACATACTCCTTGAAATGTATATGGGAATGGAGGTCTTGTCTGAACTGTACATAAAGTATGTAAAGTACATATCTGTGTACATCAGCTTGACATTTGTGTGCGATTCAGACACAATTACTGAAATGACTTTATTGTGGTATAAGTTTTGCCTATAAGCGCCATTTTGTCTTGTAATTTTTGGTTGAATTAATTAAGAAACATAATATGCTACATCTAAAGCTAGTTTCCAAAGCAGTGCAATGCTTGATAAAAGTGATTAAAAGTGGTTAAACACTGGCCGGTGCCGCGACTCAATAGGCTAGTCCTCTGCCTGCAGCGCTAGCATGCCGGATTATGTCCTGGTTGCGCCTCTTCTAGTCCAGCTCTCTGCTGTGGCCCGGGAGTGCAGTGGAGGATGGCCCAAGTCCTTCAGCCCTGTACCCACATGGGAGACCAGGAGAAGCACCTGGCTCCTGGCTTCGGATCAGTGCTGTGCGCTGGCCACAGTGGCCATTGGAGGGTGAACCAAAGGAAAGGAAGACCTTTCTGTCTCTCTCTCTCACTGTCCACTCTGTCAAAAAAAAAAAAAAAAAAAAAGAGTGGTTAAACACTAATAAAACATACATATGAGCTGCCTATTTGTTTTCTTCCCTGTGCCATATAGGCTGCTCTTTGCATAATAGCTTTATGATTCTTGGAGAAATACCGTGAGCATTGTCAACACAGTAAGATTTGTTGCCCAGCGGCAGTACTCCAGATGCTTAACATTTTAGATCAGAAACTTCTGAAAGACACTGGGCAGCATTTGCTTTATTTTCTTGTTCCTCCCAATGTTGGGCATCAAGATACGGCCTTTGAATCTTCTGCACTTCGTGTGGTCATTTCTTTGCATCAGGTTGTCAAAACCAGAGCGTTAATCTTGACGTATCGACCTGACTGGTTTTGGGTGAACTCCGTGGTCCTGTTTCTGAGAATGTGGGGATTCTTGAAGCGGCTGAGGGTAGATCATATTTATACATGTATCTGCATTGGTGACCTCCTCCATTCAGAGTCCTTATTTGGCGCCAGAGGCACTTTTCTCTATTTAGTACCTTTCTGTCTAACCCTCCCCCAGTCCTTCTCCTTAGTAGTGCCTAAAGAGGCCAAAGTGACCTGATGCTTGCAAGCCTTCTCCATAGGTAGCAAGTGCTTCTTACACTACTGCAAACATGTGAATAAAGCCTTGATTGTTATTTTCCATTTGACTTGTCCTAATGTACCATGCCCATACTGTCTTGCTCAATTGCTACACAGAAGCAGTACAGGGTCAGTCAGAGAAAAGAAACAGATAATTGAAGGAGTAAAGTCCTTGAGAAAGTCAGAAGAGCTGCTGATTTGCACATAGGTAGGGCCAGTGGCTTTTATTTGAAGGAACATCTCAAGTGTCATCCTGTGAAGTATTTCCTGGAGTCTTCTACCTACAGCCTCCACTCTTCCCCACCCTCAAATCTGTTATCCCAAACCTCATGTAGTTAGAATTTTGTTTAAAAGATTTTATTTATTTATTTGATAGGTAGAGTTACAGATAGAGAGAGGGAGAGACAGAAAGGTATTCCATCCCTGGTTGACTCTCCAAATGGCTGCAACACCTGGAGCTGAGCCAATCCTAAGTCAGGAGCCATCCACTGCTTTCCTAGGCCATAAGCAGAGAGCTGGATCAGAAAATGAGCAGCTGAGACACAAAGTGGTGTCCATATAGGAAGCCTGTACTGCAGGTGGAGGCTTAGCCTACTCCACAGCATGGGCCCCGAAGTTAGAATTCTAACATAGAGTTTATAATATTTTGTTATACTATTTGCTTTTCCTATTGTGACTATAAATCCCTTTAGGTTAGGAATTACATGATGTTTATGCCTGTTAATTTTAGTCCCTGGTATTGTATCGGGTTTATACTAGACACTTAATAAATATGTAAATTAATGGATAAGATAGTGCCTAAGAAGATTTTGCCTTGTCATTATGAAATACCTGAATATACCACAGCAAAACAAGAAGGATTGTGGAACTGAAAATAAATCAGAAGAAACAGATAACTGAAAATTTTCTGCCCTCCTTCTTTTTGCCGAAAAGCAGAACATAGCTTTATAAAGATATAAGGTATCTTGCCCACCCAACCATTACTGTCATGCCCCTTCCCACTCTTCTACTAGGGAGAACAAAAGTTCAGCACTGTAGACATTGTTGGATCTTTATGATCCTGGAGTCGATAACAGAGGAATCTGCATTAACAGGGTCTAATAACCAGCCTTTGCATGCTATTTGCTTGCCTTCCATGGATGTGCCACACCTGTGGTACAGTCCTTTTCTGTTGTCTTGTCACTTCTCTAGAAATTTACTGTTCTTGGTTGAAGATATTATATAAGCTGAAAAATATTATATAAGTCTCTTCGAGACCTCTTCATCTGTGTGTTTGAAATATGCATGTAAATAAATGTCTGTTTTTCTCTTGTTAATCTGTCTTTTGTTAGCAATGGTCTGTTTAACCAAGAGCCTGTAGAGTTGAAAAATTTTTTTTCTTCCCCTCTAACATAAGAAGATACTTTAAACATGTTAGAATTATTAAAGACTGAACAAGGCTGTCTTATAAAAGAGATCATTCCTCATTTGGGTACATTATATAACCCATGAAATGTTTTAAGCATTGTTGCTTGGGAATAAGTGTAAATGACTTCCAAAGATCTTTCAATTTTGATTTAGTGAATTATAATTAATGTCAGGAATATGTAAAATTGTACTTAAGCTTTCTGTTCTAAGGCCTAAAGACTTTTATCTTTAATAGTTTTTGGGAACATTAAAGTTTGATTAACATTGCATAGCAGAGGTCTACGTTCATCAAAAAGCTTCATGTGTAAGCAAGGCAGAAGATTCATCTAAACAATTAACTTGTGGAATGTGTACACAGAAGCCACATAACATGATGATTGACCATTAAGTGTTAACTCACAGGGAATTTTCTGTAAGGGCAATGCAGTTGACCTTGTAAACCACAGATTTAATATTCTATCTATTCAGAGGGGGTCTGTGTGACCCGTTGTTTGTGAGATTTTGTACTGTGTGATGTTAAAGTGTGTACTCTGTCAAAATGATGTGGAGGAGTCATGTCACTTAGCTGGTGAATGAGGCCAGCTATCTACACAGCTTTGGCTCGCAGACTGGCTTTGGTTTTTTTTTTTTTTTTTCCTTCTTAATGTCTTGAGCAAATCTTCAAGAAGTTTCTGCATAATAATGATGATGAATTAGTAATTTTTGCTAAGTGCAATGTGCTAAGTGCAAAGTTTGCCATTTACTGTTACATTTCCAACTTAGGGCATTTGAATATCCATTGATGTCAAGAAATGACTAAATTTAGAGATGCAGAAACTTACTATGAATATAGCAGAATTGGGAGTTTAATTAGTCATTCTATGGGACTGGCTTAATTCCCAAAGAGACAAATATCATTTGTTTTCCCTGATCGGCAACAACTAACTGAGCACCAAAGGGGAAACCTGTTGAAGTGAAATGGACACTATGAGAAACAGTGACTTGATCAGCTCTTGTCCTGACTGTTAATGCACAATGTAAATCTTTATCCATTTTAGTATTTTTTTTTTTGTTCTAGTACTAGTGGTTGAACTCAGTAATTAACACACAATTATTCTTAGGTGTTTAAATTTTAACTGAAAAGTGATCCCTGTTAAATGTAAGAGTGGCAAAAAGAGAGGGAGGAGATGTACAATTTGGGGCATGCTCAATCAGACTTTAGGCTTCCATAGCCTCGGCAACTCATGACTAGAGCCTAGGGAGATTACTGACTCCATAAACAAGAGTGTCAAATTGCTAAATCAACAACAAGAGTCACTGTGTACTTACGTCTCATGTGGGATCTGTCCTTAATGTGTTGTCCAATGTGAAGTAATGCTATAACTAGTACTGAAACAGTATTTTTATACCTTGTGTTTCTGTGTGGGTGCAAACTGATGAAATCTTTACTTAGTATATACTGAATCGATCTTCTGTATATAAAGAGAATTGAAAATGAAAAAAAAAACTTGGTGTTAAATTGGAAATTGCATAGAAAATTAATCAATTTTAAAAAAATATCATGTAGGATCTCTATCCTTAATGTGCTGTACATTGTGATTTAATGCTATAACTAGTACTCCAACAGTATTTTTCACTTTGTGTTGCTATGTGAGGGCAAACTGTTGAGATCTTTACTTAATATATACTAAACTGATCTTCTGTATATAAAGAGAATTGAAAATGAATCTTGATGTGAATGGAAGGGGAGAGGGAGCGGGAAAGGGGAGGGTAGCGGGAGGGAGGGAAGTTGTGAGGGGCGCAAGCCATTGTAATCCATAAGCTGTACTTTGGAAATTTATATTCATTAAATAAAAGTTTTTAAAAAATTAGTCATTCTAACGTACAATAAATATAAGAACCTAAAGATGTAGAGAAGAAGAGAGGTTGCTTTAGTTAGATAAATACATGATCAAAATTATGGAGTAATAATGACGTGGTTTGAGAGGATATACCTTTTGAATAGTAGACAGTTGGTAACCAGATATGGTAGCTTATAAAGTAGGCAATAACATGATCTTGGAGTATGTAGATATTGATGTTATAAAGAAGAATATTGTAGTAATTTTGGTGTGAAGAGATGGGAACCAAAACTAACACAAAATAGGAAAGATAATAATGTGGCAAAAGTTGGTCCAGTGTAGATTAATTATTGCAAGATTCACTATTACTGTTTTTCTCATGCATTGTGGATGGATCTGTGTTAATTCCATTTAAATTTCAACTCTACAACTCTAACTTGAATTTATCTGTATAATAACATACCAAATTAGGGAGATTCTGTGCAAAACAGTGTACATGGTAAAAAGAGGAACAAGAATATAGACAAAGTCTTTAAAGTGAACAATGAAGGTCACAGGCATGTTTGTAAATAATTTATAAGAAAGTTTTACAGCAGTGTGCTGAAAAAGAAAATGATGAACCAAATGCAGAAAGTAGACCAAGCCTTACATACTATAATATACCAGGCAACATTTCCGCTGTAAAAACAGAAAGCAGGAGCTAAGCATGAACAAGCTAAGCATGCATTTGGATGAAACAATCCTTGCTAATTTAGCATATACTTTCCCACTGTAAGCCTCAGATCCTTTACTCACAATAGGAGGGTAATGTACCACTCCATAGAGTTGCTATGATGATTTAAAAAATAAACTCAAAGACTATATTTCACTTTGTGTTACTATATGAGGGCAAAGGGACGAATTCATAACTTAACACATACTAAATTGATCACATGTATACAAAAAGAATTGAAAACGAATCTGGATGTGAACAAAAGGGTGGAGGGGGCGGGCAAGGGGGGAGGGTTGTGGGGGGAGAGGGAAAATATGGGGGGAAACCCATTGTAATCCATAAATCATACCTTGGAAAATTATATCCTAAATAAAAGTTAAAAAAAAAAATAAAAAAATAAATAAAAAAATAAATAAAAAGGCACTCTTTAGATTAGCAGTAATGTATTTACATGGAAGACATATAGGTAAAAAATTAGAGTGTACATAAAAATCAGTGTCTCACTGTTCAATATCGTTAGCATTTTAGTTTACTTTTTAAAATACATAATTGTATCTTACTGTTTATATGCATGTATAAAACTTTTTACATCTGACATCATTACCATTTTGTGACATGACTTTAAAATACTTGATACACCACAAGAATTGTTTCAATGAAGATGTACAACCACATAATAATTTTCAATGGCTATGTAGTTTTCTGTTACATGAATATTCATATTCATCATATTTGATTTGACAGTTTGCCAAGATTGGGCATTTAGTTTATTCCCAGGTGGTTTTTTTTTTTTTAACATTAAATACACTGTAGTTATGGATGTCTTATGAATGTATTATTGAGATAAACCTGGAAAAGTAGAACTGTCAGGTCAACTGGTTTATGTGTATTGAGAATTTTGGTACATTTTCCTGATTTTTCTTTAGAAAACTTTGTTTTATTTTCTGCTCTCACTAGCAGCAAATGAGAGTACCTGATTTCCTGTACCTTTGCCAATAGTGGAAACATCATTTGTGTTCATCTTGTCTGCTAGGTGAAAAATGATAGTTTTATTTCACATATCTTTACTGTGCACTGTAATATTTCCCCATATGTGGAATAGCCACTTCTTCAGAATATTGTGATAATATTGTTTGAAATGACCTTTGCTCAGCACTTTGCCTATGTTAGCTTATTAATAAGTTAGTGTTCAATTTTACTTAAATCCTTAATCTTTTGCTGCTTCCTCCCTAGTCATGGCTCTAATTAATGAATAGAGGAATTTTATAAAATCTAGCTTTATTGTTGAGGTTTCTATTTTTTGAGATTGACAGTAATAAATTCTTCCTTGAGTAATGTTTATACAATGAACTTGGCCTGTGTTGAAGTCTGCCTTGTAGCTGAGGGTTATACTATGTGATCTACTTAATATCTCTAAGCCTCATCTATGTCACCTATAAAAAGGGAGTAATATTTGTATTGATTTATAACAAAGTTATGGTTAAATGAACATGTAGAGAAAACACTGATTACACTGAGTGGCATTTCCTCAGAGGCACAATCTCTGAGAAGGTCAGTTCACTTAGATGAATGATGTGAACAAAGATGGAAGTGCTGGTAAGAACAAAGAAGCTTTAGGAAATGGCAGAAGTTTGACTTGAACAAGAGTTTTGAATTCTAGACTGAGGAGTTTAACTTCACGAGACAAGGAAAGAATTTTTGTTGTAGGTCCTTTTAAGTGCTTAACTGCCTACAGTGACACCTTAGTTTTCTGCTCTTTGCTGGAATTTATCAGCCTATTTAAATAGGAAAACATCAGAAGGTAGAGAAAAGTATTAAGAGACTAATGATTGAAGAATTAAATAATCAATCTGAGTTACTGAAAATTTCCTGTTCATATGTTACATTTTCTCTCAATTTTAGCAACTAAAGACATTAAATGAATATTTATGTAGGAGAGGGTCTTCTAGAAAAATGGAAAGATAGAAAAAAAGGTTGTTTTGATGTGAAAAATTTTTGAAATCCTTAGATGTGAGAGATCTGATTTCCAGTTTTCTATTGCAGCAAAATATATTTTAACTCCATTTTCTGTGAACGTTTTAAAGTACCCTCATATTTAGTATTGTTGAGCCTGTATTAAGTACAGGCAAATGCTGTTTTAATGAAGTTGTTGGTACATAATTACAGTGAACTTTTTTTAAAATAGAAAATTTATACTTAATGGTATTTCAATCTAAATTATTTATAATCACAATTTAAACTTATATAAAATATATGAATTCAAATAATTTCAGTTTAAATAGTAGGCGTAAAATAAACTGTTTCATTTCCCATTTTAAAAGTTATTTAACCGCAGTCTTCAACCAAAATGAACATTATATAAAATTCAGAAATAATTTTTAAATTTAATGATCAGTTACTTGATTCTTATATCACAGTTTCAATTATAAGAAGAAATCAAAAACAACCTAAATGTTCACCTATGAGGAGTAGGTTAACTTATTATTACATCTATGACCAGATTAGTCTGTAAACATTAAAAATGTTACATGCAAGAACAAGGCAATTTGAAAGAGTTCATGGAAAATTAAAAGATAAGATTATTTTGGTACAAAATCTTTTGAAAAACACAGTTTTTTTCTTATACATTTCTATGACCTTTTTTTTCAGAATATTTGGGTTTTATAGATACCCACTAAACTGCTTATAATAGGTAATTACTAATGAGGACATTTAAGCTAAATAACAAATCAACAATGATCCCATTTTGTAAGAGAAATAATTGTTTTGGGTGTATATATAAGAATGTCTGGAAGAAAAAACTATAACATATTGAAGTTATTATCTTTGGCTGGTGGGATTTCAGGTGACTTTTATTTTCTTCATTAGAACCAGATGTGATTTTGAATTTTTCTACAATAAACGTTTATTATTTGCAAGGCCATGGCTTGCCCATATAGCACCTTTGTGCATATTAGGAAAAAGTGTCCCTTCTTCCTGTGTATTTAGCACCCCACTAGGATGCACTGCTTCACCAGAGCCTATAGCTTTTGGCTTCTACTTGTTCCCTTGTGGTTTTTCTTTTTCTTCTTTTTTTTTGTAATGAATAACATGTACAACTGTACTCATATGTTGAGACATGAAAATTTACATAACAAAATTATTTTAAATTAAATAATTAAAGTTAATTGATATTTTAATGCATCTTCTCTGGGCAGGTTACTCCCCATATCTGACCCTTATTAGGTCTTCCTGGACCTCAGAAATCACTTTTCCTGCTTCGTTTTTACTCAATCTACCCAAATACAATCAGCCTTTTAGGATCCAGCTAAAATTACCTTCCTCTTTGAAATCTTTCCCAACTACTCTAACACATATGGCAATTTCTCCTTTGTCTGAACTTCTCTTGAACTAGGTCAAGAACATGATTTGAAGAGGTGAATGCTACTCATTCACCTGCTAACTCCAGATGACTAGCCATGAATCCTTAGAAAATGTGTTGAGAGAGTTGTTGAATTGGGCCTGGCCTCAGTGGGAAAGAAGATCGTCACTGATGATGAATATTTATCTGACTGAGAAATTGTAGATTAGGTAGTATGTATCACATGCATTCCTGCTTGCATTGGACCCTAATTGTTTGATGTTTTATGCTTGGTTTGGCAGTACACCTTTAAAAGGTATAGATACCATATCTTAATAATAATTTTTATTGACAATTGTTATTTGTTACAGCCGTTACTAACCCCTCAGAATTTGTCACAGAGCTAAGCATAAGATTGCTTAATAAATAACACTCCTCTTGTGCCTCCTTCACCTCAGTGTTCCAAATCTTTTTCTACTGTAATTTCTGTTGTGTCTGAAGAACTTTATTTATCAATTCTTTAGATTAAATCTATGGTTGACAAATTCTCTTAGTTTCCCTTCTTCTGAGACTGTTACCTACAACATGACTTCAGAAATACCACAGTCTCCTCTTTCCTGCTTGTGGATGTTTTCTGTGAACTCTAGAACCTGTTTACCTGGTTGATTGTCAGTGGCTTATCTGATCTATACCAACCTAAGTATTCAGCTTTCGATTAGACTAAAGCTTGCTGTATATTATAAGTTCTTGACTGTTCAGTATGTTTTACTTAGACTTGTCCTGACAAAATTGATGCTCACTAGTATTTGTAAAAGTAACTAAAGGATCATAAAAAGACAATACTGCTTTTAAAATAGAGTGACTAAAGCTTATCTTTGCAAATGATTTATAAGTTCTAGACCAAAATACATTACAAATCAGCGCGGTGCGCCGGTCGCAGTGCGCCGTCCGCGGTTGGCCATTGGAGGGTGAGCCAACGGCAAAGGAAGACCTTTCTCTCTGTCTCTCTCTCACTGTCCACTCTGTCAAAAAAATAAATAAAAAAAATTAAAAAAAATTTAAAAAATAATTGATCAGATCAAAACTACTTTTAAAATGCAGACATCTGAAAACTATCATTCTGAACTATGGAAACATACATATTTAGAGCCACCAACTTGTACAGTATTCTCTAGTCAAGAGAAAAATGCGGATTCTAATTAAATCTGGTAAGGACAAACTGAGAATTATAAAAAGAACTTTTTAGATCTTACTGCTGGTATTCTGATTTTTCTTATTGAGTTAAGATATTTAAAAAAAAATAGATAATGACAAACTACTTTTGCTTGCTTTTTTCAACACACCTTCCTCCAAAGAGCCAGGTATAAGTGCATGCTTATGTCAGGATTACATGGGGTTCTTCTTGGATGCTAACTATTGGGTCACGCTGTTTATGTAAGATGTTTGAAACTTTGGCTGATTTCATTTACAGGTATTACAGTTGAAATAGAATTTAAGGCAAATAAAAAAGCTAAAACTTCTGTAAAGATATTTCTAATTTTTGGAAGTGGGATGCCCTCAATTAGCTAATTATTAGTCTGTCATATGAATCCAGTGTTTTTGATCAGTAGCTTTTATATGATATATATTCTGATTTCATTTTAATCTTTGATTTGAATATAAGGTGAGAAAAATTGTAGAGGTTATATAATTTGACAAAGACCATATATTTAATAAATAATAGAGTTGAAACTTGAGCCCAGATTTTTCTTAGATTTATATAGTTCTAAACTTTTCATTAATACCATTATATATATATATAAAGCATAAAATATAAAGTATAGTCATTATCTTTGAGATGGGAGATAATAGATATTTTTATGGTTTATGTTCTTAGGTATTTGTAAACCTTGACCGCCATCAGCTAAAAAACAATTCATGTAGAATTCACTTTATTAAAGAAATAATACAAAATTAACTGTGATCATAGTTCTTATATCCACAGAAAACCATAGAATACTAATCTTTTAAAAGTGAGAAATCTGGGCCGGCGCCGTGGCTCACTTGGCTAATCCTCCACCTGTGACACCAGCGCCCCAGGTTCCAGTCCTGGTTTGGGGCCGGATTCTGTCCCAGTTGCCCCTCTTCCAGTCCAGTTCTCTGCTGTGGCCCGGGAGTGCAGTGGAGGATGGCCCAAGTGTTTGGGCCCTGCACCCGCATGGGAGACCAGGAGGAAGTACCTGGCTCCTGGCTTCAGATTGGCACAGCTCGCTGGCCATAGTAGCCATTTGGGGAAAAGAAAGGAAGACCTTTCTGTCTCTCTCTCTCTCTCTCTGTCTAAATCTGCCTGTCCAAAAAAAAGACTAATCTGAATAGTTCATGACAAAAACCTGCTGTAAATTTTCAAGTTTCCCTTTTTTATTATTATTATTGTGTGTGTGCGCATTTTATATGGAATAATATATATACATTGCTGATTATAAATATATTTAATGTTTGTTAAGAACTTTGTCAGTGAAATGATACTTTAATTCTGTTTCAGTTATTACATTATAGTTTATTAGTGTTTTATAACTAAACATTTCCTGGACTTTTGGCTTGCTCATTGAATGGTTTTGGTTTATATTTTTTTTTGTCAAATATCTACTCACCCAAAAAAGGTCATATTTCTTTTGGATTTTTTTTCTTCATTCAGTTTATTTTTAAATGTCACTTTCATAAGTAAATCTATTATATATTTTTGAATTAATATAACAGGTAATGATGAAAAATTATTTACTTTTGCTAGTAGCAAGTAAGTAACAATATTTTTCTGAGAGGTTTGTCAAGTATAGATGCAAAATGTTGAGAAAATGCTATAATCAGAAGGAATACAACTCTTATTAATTATGATCCCTAAATCTGATTCTGTTAGACCATTAAAAAACCTGAATTATTACTTTGATGTGATATTATTTTCATATTAAAAAAACTGAAAAATTGATCTCCTTCCACATAAGACTAGATCTAAAAAGTCCTAGGTTTCTGTTTAGAAATTTCTTATCAGAATGTAATCTTTATTGTAACAATAGTTTCTGGAGTAGAGCATGTTTCTTTTGACAAAATAATAAAATTTGTTTGCAAGAAAGGTGAAGAAATATTTTAAATTTTTCTTGTCTGTCATAGCATGATAAATGCATGCCATCTTCTCCTAAAATTAAACCAACAGGTACCACGTGGTTTATTTAGGACAACCTCAGCCTTGTCCCAGGTAGTTTTAAAATGTCTGCCTCATACATGTTGAGCCACTGCATTTCCTGCTTTAGAGCCAACATTACTATCTGTGCTGCCTCAACTACAAATTGGATGAACAGCCCATGACACTTTTTCAATATTATTACATTAAACCAAGTGGATTTTGATTGATAACCTAATATTCAACTAATGCAGAACATCAATCATGGCAAGTATATTAATTATTTAATATTGCAGTCTAATTCAGAAATCGATGTGCTGCATGAGGGGAAGGGAAACTCATGGTTCCCAGAAGATTTAAGACAGGGAATGATTAAAAAAAGACCTGCTGTACTCCTGTGTGTTAGTTCGATACAAATCTTTATTCATTTGCCAATAATCTCTTCCCATTTTCCACTTCAGGACCATTTTATCAGTTTTGAGACCTATAATTGAATTAAGTCTGCTTTCAGCACAGGGCAAAAGGAGTTGCACAATATTGATGAAGTCATGACAGGGACAACCCAAGAGACAGACCACTAAAGAGGACAGGTTTTATACCAGTTGTTGCAAGATCCCTCTGTCAGTGTCTGGGATTGTGCCTCTGTATTTTTAAAAATTTGTTAGGACTTTTGTAATCACTTGTAAGATTCTTACATTTAAATATCATCCAATATAATAACATTTTTATGACATATTAAAATTTAGAATGGAACTTTATATACGTTATCTTGCTTATTCTTTCAAAGAAATCTTAATGTGTTAAGTAAGGAAAGTGTTACATAATCCTCCCATCGTAGGTAACAATGTGAGCTTCAGAGGAGTTGGATTATTACCCTAGTTTTCTGACTATTTTGCAGAGCTTAAATTTGATTTTAGGCATTTTGTTTGTAGAACCAAGAGTAATTTCATTATGTCTTGTGCTGTATTTATGTACACATGATGCTTTTTCTGTATTGTTTTGGAATGATCCTCTCTTTGTTCTTCTGCCTAAAGCAAAAATAAAGAACTTGCCCAAAACTTTGGTGTCCCAATGTAATGTGTATTAAGCTTTGTGTATAGGTTAGCCTTCTAGATACAAAGAAAACTTACTGATCTATCCCATCTTTTGCTAGAATAGAATGGCCTTCCTTTTCATATATGCATGCAGACACACACACACACACACACACACACACACAATGTACTTCAAAAAGTTCATGGAAGATTCACATTATCTTTTAATTCATTTTTTCCTTTAACTATTTGAAGTGCTCTCATCTATTTTATGTGTATTTATATATTTATATGTGTGTATGTGTGTGTGTGCATGTGTATTTGGAGAAGAGTAGAGGAATTAAATATATTTTGTTATTAAAGTTGCCGCTACAGATTTCTTTTGGTTAGTTTTTACCTGGTTATACCTTTTTCTATTCGTTTTTGGGAAACCTTTCAGAATTGTTTTGTATTATGTCCCAAATAACCACTTTTCTCCTGCTCCTTCAAAAATAGTGCCCAAAAACCCAAAGGAAAACAAGCACCCACTGGTGGTGCCACATACACACACACCCATACATATCTCTTAATACTACCATGCCAGGCAACTATTCAGTGTTGCCAGTTCCTTTGCTCTTTATGTCAGTTGGAAATAGGGTGAGGCTGGGTAAGAGCACTCTGGCTGGAGCTGGTTGCTACTGACTCTAACGAACCAAGCTTGTCTCATAACCCTTATTAATTAAAGGAATACTCTGATTCAGGTATTGTATTGGGTGCTGGAACAAAAAAATGAAAAAGATGTAATACATAATCTTAAGGGACTTTCATCTTATTGTTGTTAATGGGAAATTAAATTGGCATTTATAGTAACGTGAGGTAAATTCTATGATGGAACATGCCCAAAGTGTTATGGGAACACATAGAAAGAATCCACCACTTCATTTCTGGGAAGAGGAAGAATTGTCCAGTTAAAAGAATGGTTTAGTTTTAGTCCTGATGGATTTGTTGTTGTTGTTGTTAATCAGATAGCAAGGGTTAGAGGAAAGTAGAAGGGAGGAACAGTTTAGGTAGGGGGGCAGGTGTTCCAATGATGAGTCAAATCAGGTTAGTGATTTGTCATGGCTGTTATTGTCATTTTCCATGTGAGATAGCATTGGCAAGATAATAGAGGGTATAGTGGAGTGGGGTAAAATGTTGTAGATTTTAAGAAGCATATTAATATGATTGAACTTACATTTTAGTAATATTTTGCTGTATTATGGAGAACGAATTGACATGAGGTAAGGCTGGAGCCTGAGACCCTATTAGATGCTGTTAACAGTAATTTAGGTGAGAACAGAGAACAGCGAAAAATAAGATAGTGGCTGTGAATGTAGAAAGAAATCGTTAGATATAAATGATAATTAAGGATGTTGACTAGCCATGGCTGTGTGATTGATCACATTTTGTAGTGAAGAAAAGGGAATATATCAACAATAACGCTTTGTTTTCTCTTAGGAATGATATTCAAATACTTACTTTGTAAATATCTTTTGACTTAAATAATTACCTGGAAACAGCACAGCAGGAGCATACTTTTCCTTTTTGTTTTAAATGAGCTTCTTATTCTTGATTCTAAAGCACAAGTACATCAGAAAATTGAGAGATTTTCCTAAGTTTATGACAAGCTGAATTGATCGCAGAACCTATTCTGAAATGGGGATATTTATAGTCTTTGTCTACCCTACCTTTTGGGGACAGTCATACATTTCTTTCAGAATTATTAATGTGTTTGATAATGAGATGTTGCTTCAGATCCCACTGGAGGTGTTATATGACATATGGTATACATATGCTTCTTATTACCTCTCTAAAATCCAGAATATTCTAATGAAGCATGTCTAGCCCCAGTGGTTGTAGATAATGAATTATGAGCCTGACTTTGAGCATTTTTAATTCTTTTCATATTGTACTATTACTTTCTAATAATAATTATGTGAGGGAAAATGAAGTAGATGTGTATTGTATAACACAACTCCAAGGTAGACTCCCAAGTGAAGGAATAAAACAGGGTGTATAGTATGCTTCTGTTTATGATTTTAAAAACACAGGAAGGGGGTATGTGTGTACACACACACGTATTGTTCAGATGCTTCATTGTATGTGTTATTCTTTTTCTTGCATAAACTTTCATCTACACAGATAACTGTAGGAAAATGTCCTGTGAAAACTTAGATTTGTTTGACTTCCAGCTTAATAAATGTACTAATTTTGTAGTAATAAATTTTAAAATAATTCTTTATATAGATAATAGCCTTCTCTCAAATCTTATAATAATTTATTCCTGCCACTTAAGATTAGTATTGCAGTGACAGTAGAGATTGGATAATGAATTTCAGAAACTGTTAGGTTTCTAAACATTGAGTGCATAGTTTGCCAAGATGCAGCAAGCAAGCAGATAAGAAAATGGCAAAAGAGGAGTGTTAATCAGTAGAAGTTGGACTTTGTTCCTGCCATGTCAGTTTTAACTATGAGAGCCCAGGTTAGAAGCCATGAACACAGTTTTCCATCAGAACTGAAAGGAATAAAGGTAGGAAAAATTGGAAGACAGTATAGCAAAATGTGGATAATAAATGCATTTTTGGCAAGAAAAAAATCAGGAAGCAGAAATAAAAAGAAAGTTAAGAACCTTCAGAAAAATGGAGAGGTGTGAAGAGAAGTTTAAAGATCATGAATACAGTAATGTTTGTTGTAGAGTTTTCATAATTGCCTTCTGCATCATGGGAGAACTATAGTTTCATGTTAAAAAAAAAAAAAAGATAAAGCCTGGGACAGATGTTGTGGTATAGGAGGTTAAACTTTGATTTGGGACATCTACATCCTGTATCATAATGCCAGTTGGAGTCCCAGTTACTCTACTTCTCATCCAGCTTCCTGTGAATGCATCCTGAGAGGCAGTAGGTGGTGGCTCAAGTACTTAGGCCAGTTCTGTCTCATGGGAGACCTGGTTGGTCCTTGCTTTGGTCTGCCTCAGTCCTGGCTGTTATGGTTATTTGGGGGTAAACCAACAGATGGAAGATCTCTCTCTCTCTTTGTCTTTCTCATTCTGCCTTTAAAGTAGATGAAAATAAATATTTCTAAAACGATAAAGCTTGATATTTATGATGAAACTAAAACATTGCTTTATTGTAGTGAGAAAACTCAACTTTGCTACTTATTCAGATTTTTGTATTTTTAGTTCCACTGACTGTTTTACAGCGAAAAGCAAGACATTAATTACTTACTATATATCTTGAGGTAGGTGTTTCTCCTAAAGGTTTAGATGCCTGCATCCCATTTTGGACTGCCTCGGTGGTCAATTCTTGACTTTGGCTCCTGACTCCAGCTGCCTGCTATTGCAGACCCTGGGGGGCAGAGAGAATGGCTCAAGTAAAGGATTCATGATGCCACCTAGGTGAGACATTTGAATTGTGTTCCTGGCTCCTATTTCCAGCCTTGGCAATTGTGGGCATTTGGGTAGTGAATCAGATAATGGGATCTTTCCCTCTCTAATGGAAAAAAAAAAGAAGACAGTTTAAAAAATATATTTTGGGGAAGACATTTGGACTGACAGTTTAGATGCTGAATAGATGGCTGCAACTCATATCAGAGTACCTGGGTTTCTATATCTGGCTCTGGCTCTGGCTACTGACTCTAGTATACTGCTCATTACATACACTGGGAGGCAGCAGCGATGGCTCAAGGAATTAAGATAGGTTACTACCATCCACATGGGAGATTTGGGATGGGTCCCTGTTTCCTAACTTCATCCTGACTATTGCAGATATTGGTGAAATATTGCAAATATTGCAAATATGGTTGAGAAGCTCTCTCTGCCTATCATAAAAATAAATACATCAAAATAAAATTTTAAAATGTATATATATTGATATTTGATGTCTGTTTTCTTGTGTGGTACTTTTTTTAATATTACAATTATGTTAGGTTTTAATTTGTAGTAAATTAATAAAACTGTTGTCAGGAAATAATTTGTCCAGATTTAATTGTTTAGCTATATGACAAACATTTTCTTTATGTGCATATCTTTATATAAAAATGCAATCATTGATGAATATTTGATAAAACACAAGTATAGCAAAATGTCAGTTGTAGAATCTAGATGATAGAATTGATAAGTTTGAATATTTTCTTGGTAAATGCAACCTTGAATGAAAATGCTAATGGGAAATAAATATATATTTTGTGTGAATAATAAAATAATAAGAGTTCACTTCTTTTATTTTCCACTGACTGAAAAATACAAAGCATTTCTGTTAGTGGAGTACCAATTTTAGAGGTAATACCATTTTAAATGAATAAATTATCTGTTCCTTTTTGATGGCAATTGTTTTGTCCTTAAAAACTATTAATGTGAACTTTGTAAAGATGGATTAAGAAAATGATAAGGGTTTAAAAATATTTTTGAAGTAAATATAAATTAGAGCAGACAAGGGTTTAGCAACTATTTAGAACTTTTATTCTTCTATTTTAGGGAATCTGCAAACATCAAAGCTGGATTAGAACATCTGGTAAGTTCTAATTTTCTCTTGAACATTTGCATCATCTTTGATATCTGCATTCTAAATGAACACTTTTGAATGAGCTTTGAATACCTTGTATTGAGAAAGTCAACCATTTCCCAAAGGGTCAGCTTACTGTTATTATGTGAAGGCACTTACATTTTCATTTATCTTATCATTTCAAGGGAATTTAAAATTTTTTTTAAATTACTTTTTTTTGATGTAGAGATGAAATAAACTGAATGACAATCCTTGGATTGATGATTGCTTTAATTATAAACAAAAATTGTTTGGTGTAGATTTTTGGCATATCTTGATCTGACGCAAACAAGCTTGTGTTTTAAGAGAAACACAATCAAATATTGCATGCATAAATATGGTATGTTTTAGCAATTTAACAGCTTTGAAAGAAGTGCACAGCTTTGTTTTTCCTGATGTCTTTGCCTTATGAATAATACATTGATTTAAACTACATTCAGTTTTAGAATATAAAATAATTGATATGCAAAATTTTGGCTTTAAGTAAACATTTTTAAAGAACAAGAGAAATTCAAACTGATTTAGCATTAATATCTGTCTATTGATCAAAAAATTGGAAAAGCCATAGTATTATCACAGGCCTGAAATTCATTGAGCTCACTGAATAGAGTGTTCATTACAGCATTAAGTAGTTCATTTAAACAGAGCATTATAAAATCATGCTCTGGTTTCTGGTCAAATCTCAATGTTGAATAATTAATGGTAGATATTCTTTTGTAAATACAGTCTAAGTACTTTTTTTAATGCAAGACTTCATTCGTAGAGCATACTGTGGCTTTGTTAACTATTAATGTGCTTTTGTTCTCCTTCCTCAAAAGCACCAGTAGCAAGAGACAGCTTCATTTTGACTTACAGAAGTTTTAGAGTTGGAAGGGATTTTTGGTTTTCCTTTGAATAGTTCAAGGAAACTAAGTAAACCCAGACTTTGAAAACCAATCCTAAAAATGACAGATTAATTATTAATAACCTAGTTAAAAATTTGAACTATGTGTCAGGATTAGAAATAAGTGAATAACATTGTTATTTTTAACATTAAAAGGCATTTCATGAACCCCTAACTTTTTATCTACTTCATAATGACATATTTAAGACATAAGGCCATCAGAGTAAAGATGTTAATCTGAGGTATCACATTGCAATTTCAGTTAGAGACTTATAACAAGGAAGAATGGATACGATATTGTCTAAATGAGCTATCTTTTAATACTTCTGAAAATAAGACTTTTTAATATTATAATTATTTACATTTACTTTGTTAGGAAATCCAATAATGGATTTGATTTCTCTCATATTATTTATGCTTACCTGCTAGGATTTCATTTTCAGTGACTATTTCACCCATTTGTACTGATCATCTTATGTAGCAATCAATTTCTAAGTGTGCTTTTGGCGGCCAAGAAGGCTCCCCACAGCGGGCGATACTTTAGATTTCCACTGCCCAGTTTACCCAAAGTAGTTCTACTTTCAGTTATTTTGTGCTGGGAACTTTTGAGCACTTTATTAAGTGTTCAAATAAGGTAGCGTTTTCTAGCTAAAAATATTTTAAAACCTTTGATACAGCATAATCACTTATTCAAGTCAAGAATAATTATCAAGTATTCTTTTAATAATTCTTCTCTAATGATACTCTTCTGTTTGTGACCCTAACCTATGTTTCACTTTTATCTGAGGTGTGTATATCAAATGTATTTCAGAGATAAGCATTTTAGGGTTGAGAGAATCAGGATTAGAATATAGTTAGACGGGGGAGTCAATGGATTTTTAATGGATTTTATGTAAGTTTTTTGAAAGAGTCTGTAACTTGACATTGTTATTAACCTACTAACTTTGAACTACTAGCAATATATTCATCTCTATATCTGTCTGTCTACCTATCTTTCTTCGTGTATTCATAATATTCAGTAAAGCCAGTGATATTCCTCATAACCTAAGAATTGTGCCCAAGAAGGAGATGTATTCAATTCTTTATGGATTGAGCATTAAAGAACCTTTTTTTTTGCAGACCTTGTGGCCTCCTTTAGTTTGCGTATCTCTCCTTTCCCACTGAACAAATATCTAGAACCCTTGCTTCTGGCACATGTAGCCCTTCTTTAAATTTGCTTTATAGCCAAAATTCAACCCGATGTCTAGCTTCTAATAGATTGATTTTTAAAATGTATGATATAGAATATATTAAAGTGAGAAGAACATCTCACACATTGGGAATTAATCTCTTCTTTATGTACCCTTTTTTCTTCCTTCTCTTTTCCAAGTTAATTTTGATTAACAGAAAATGAGCATTATTATCAGAAAGGATAAAAATTAATATAAAATTAAATAAGAAAGGGACTAACATCACAGTGCAGTGTGTTAAGCTTCCACCTGTGATACTAGCATCCCATGTTACATTACTGGTTCAAGTCTCAGTTAATCTCCTTCCTTCCTGTCAGTGTGCCTGGGAAGCCAGGAAAAAGATGGCCCTAATACTTGCATCCCTGCTATCTACAAGGGAAACTAGGATGGAGTTCCTGGCTCCTGACTTTAGCCCAGAACTGCTTCTTGTGGTCACCTGGGGGTGAACCAGTGGATGGAATTCCACTCTCTTCCTCTTTCTCTCTCTCTCTTTCTCTTTCTCTCCCTGCCTTAAAAATAGGTTAAGAGAAATTACACATGAATCTTGTTCTACTTGTCACCAGAAAACACATAGTTGCACTATCTTTCGGGTTTTGAGTTTTCTTGTTATGTGGTTGTATAGAACCCCAGAAAGGAAAAATTGTTGTATTTGGAAAAAAGACTGGGATTCCCTTGGAACCTCTTTGAGGACTGTTTTTCTTTACTTAAGTCCTTTACAACCTCTCAGGTACTTGTTCGATCATTATTCTATCATTCCTTTCTTTCTATGTTGCCAGCTTTTCTTGAGAACTGTTTAGCTTGGCATTTTTTTTGGCTTAAATTTACTATAACCTACTATACTTTTTTTTTTCATGAACTTGTCCACTACCCATCAATCCTATGCCTGGTTAAGTTCTAGACAGTTTTAAAGGTTGTTTCTCTATGATCTATTGCTGATTCTTGTTTGATGATTGGGAAATGGAGATTTTCCACTTCTACCAATCCTTCCATATTCACAGTTACCATTCTTTTTTTTTTAATTTTTTTTTTTTTTTGACAAGCAGAGTTAGACAGTGAGAGAGAGAGAGAGACAGAGAGAACGGTCTTCCTTCCGTTGGCTCACCCCACAAATGGCTGCTATGGCTGCCGCGCAGCGCTGATCTGAAGCCAAGAGCCAGGAGCTTCCTCCTGGTCTCCAATGCAGGTGCAGGGCCCAAACACTTGGGCAATCCTCCACTGCTTCCCACGGGGCCACAGCAGAGAGCTGGACTGGAAGAGAAGCAAACGGGACAGAACGGCACCCCAACCGGGACTAGAACCTGGAATACCATCGCTGCAGGCAGAGGATTAGCCTAGTGAGCCGTGACACCAGCCCACTGTCACCATTCTACCATAAGGAACAACCCACCTTTATTTTAATATAATCTATTTATTATTAGTAAGGACTCAAGTATTTTATTTTATTAAATAGGCTTTCATGAATTACTATTTTTTTTTCATTTATTTTGATGCTTAGATTGTCCTAGATTTATTTGCAGAGAATACTTTTAAGGTGATTTCTGAATTCTTTTGACATGCCTTCTTATTAGCTTTTCTTTCTTGTATTTTTTGTAAGTATTTATTTCTTTATTGTTGTATGACAAGATTTTCCAGACTCCTCTTAAATGTTCCCTCAACCAAACTACAATTGATCATTTCCTCAAGTTACCTTGTTTCATTTTAGAGAGAAGTAGTATTTAGAAATTAAATTCTGGACATATGCTATTGTGTTCTTTGTTTCTGGGATTTCATTACTTTAGCAACTTTTAGTCCAACTTAGGTAGGTAAGTAGTACATAGATAGATAGATAGATAGATAGATAGATAGATAGATATTTTAAGAAAGCACAAGACCTACTAAACTTTTCAGTTCCAATCCAAATTACGAATTTTTTCCTTATCACCCTCCACATTACATTTGTATTCCCTTATTCAGAGTGGGAACTCTGACTCCCAACAGCACCAAATATGTACTCGTTTAAGCAGTCATATAATGCATATAAAATAGTTTCTTAATTGCTAAAAGCATATCTTGTAAAAGACAAACGCACAAAATGTTAGAGATTATTTGCAGTTACCCCCCATCTTCCCATGGAATATAGTTATGTTACACATTTGAAAAATAGTTGCAGTCATTTGTTTCTGTTTACATTCAGCTTAGGTGCTTTTGTCCCTATTCTTTCTGATTTAATTGTATTTCTAGATATGTACGATATTAGCTTGCTATCAGAAGTCAGAAATCTGTGCTGGCGCTGTGGCATAGCAGGTAAAGCTGCTGCCTGCAGTGCCAACATCTCATATGGGCACCGGTTCGAGTCCCAGCTGCTCCACTTCCCTTCTGCTATGGCCTGGGAAAGCAGTAGAAGATGGCCCATGTCCTTGTGCCCCTGCATCCATGTGAGAGGCTTGGAGGTAGCTCCTAGATCCTGACTTTGGGCTCAACTTGGGCTGTTATGGCCATTTGGGGAGTAACTAGCAGATGGAAGACCTCTCTCTCTCTCTCTCTACCTCTACCTCTACCTCTAACTCTGTAACTCTTTCAAGTAAATAAAAAAGTCTTATAAAAACAAAAGAAGTAAAAAATCTACATGTTACTCTCAGAGAGGTGTGTCAGTTTCTAGCCTACTTTTCTTTTCTGTTATAGCCATTCAGTTGTATTGCATTCTGATTTATACTTCCAGGGCTTTAATTTTTATATATTCACAATCACTTGTGTGTAGATGCCTATATCCATTTTTTCTTATTCATGATAGAGAGCATATTGTATTCACTGTTTTATATTTATGCTTATCTTTCTTTTTTTATTGGTTTAACAATTTATCCTGGAAATTAGGCCATAATTACTATATCATTATATTTGCTTTATCTATATTTGGTTGTGTCTTTATTAAGGGTCTGAGATATTAGGCTACTTGTATGTCTGCCATACTTTGATAGATGATGGTCAAATACGTAAACTTCCAGGTCAGAGATAAAGCTTTTATTACTACCAGGATAATTGTTAGTACATACTTTATGTTTGTACAGATTCCTCTTGATCCCCAGATCCCAAGGAGTGATGTTGCATACTTAACAAATATTTTGGCCGGCGCCGTGGCTCACTTGGCTAATCCTCCGCCTTGAGGCGCCGGCACACCGGGTTCTAGTCCCGGTCGGGGCGCCGGATTCTGTCCCGGTTGCCCCTCTTCCAGGCCAGCCCTCTGCTGTGGCCCAGGAGTGCAGTGGAGGATGGCCCAAGTGCTTGGGCCCTGCACCCCATGGGAGACCAGGAGAAGCACCTAGCACCTGGCTCCTGCCATCGGATCAGCGCGGTGCGCCGGCCGCAGCGCGCCGTCTGCGGCAGCCATTGGAGGGTGAACCAACAGCAAAAGGAAGACCTTTCTCTCTGTCTCTCTCTCTCTCACTGTCCACTCTGCCTGCCAAAAATAAAAAAAAATAAAAAATAAAAAAAAAAAAACAAATATTTTTACAGCTTAGGAACTCCAAGTTTAAAGATTCATTCATTGGGGCCAGCACTGTGGCACAGCGGGTTAACACCCTGACCTGAAGTGCCGGCATCCCATATGTGTGCCGGGTCGAGACTCAGCTGCTCCACTTCCAGTCTAGCTCTCTGCTATGGCCTGGGAAAGCAGTAGAAGATGGTCCAAGTCCTTGGGCCCCTGCACCCCGTGTGGGAGATCCAGAAGAAGCTCCTGGCTCCTGGCTTTAGATTAGTGCAGCTCTGGCCGTTGCAGCCAATTGGGAAGTGAGCGATCGGATGGAAGACACTCTCTCTCTCTCTCTCTCTCTCTCTCTCTCTCTCTGTCTCTCTGTCTCTCTCTCTTTCTCTCTGCCTCTTCTTCTCTCTCTGTGTAACTCTGACTTTCAAATACATAAATAAATCTTTAAAAAAAAAAGATTCATTCATAATAGGGCTGGCCCTGTGACATAGTAGGTTATGCTTCTACCTATGGTGCCAGCTACCCATATGGGCACCAGTTCTTGTCTTGGCTGCTCTTCTTGCAATCCAGCTCTCTGCTGATGGCCTGGGAAAACAGTGGAAGATTAGCCAAGTGCTTGGGCCCCTGCACCCACGTGGGAGACCTGGGATAAGCTCCTGGCTTCAGATCTGCTCAGTCTGGCTGCCATTGCAACCATCTGGAGAATCAACCAGCAGATAGAAGACCTCTCTATCTCTTCCACTCTCTTGCTCTCATTCTGCCTCTCAAAGTAAATAAATAAATCTTAAATTTTTTTTAATTCATTAAAAAACTGCCAGGAAAGTGTTTTAATTTTGCCTAGGAAAAACAATTTTATTATCTTGATCAGGTGTTCAAAACTTGCATCTTGTCCAGGGAGATATCTTGTTTCCGTATTTCAAGACTGTTTGCTATCTAAACATCTTTGAAAAGATAGTCCAGAACAAATGCTGATATAAAATTCTGTAGAACCACTATGGAGAATTCTCTTTCTGTGTCTCTTTTTTTAAAGATTTACTTATTTATTTGATAGAATTACAGAGAACAAGAAGGAGAGACAGAGAGACAGAGATTTTCCATCTAGTAGTTCAGTCCTCAGATGCCCACAGTGGCCAGGGCTGGGCCAGGCTGAAACCAGGAACTTGAAGCTTCTGGATCTTCCATGTGGGGTAGTGGCCCCAGCACTTGGACTGTCTTTGGCTGCTTTCCCAGACCATTAGTAGGGAGCTGGATTGGAAATGAAGCAGCTGCGACATACCAGCCCCCGTAACGGATGCTCTTATTGCAGGCAGTGGCTTTTCCAGCTTTGCTACAGTGCTGGCCCCAATAATTGTCTCTTAAAACTATTATTATTGCGACAGGCATTTTGGCACAGCAGTACTGGCATCTCATAGCAGAGTACTGGTTTGAGTCCCGGCTGTTCCATTTCTGATATACTTCTCTGCCTTGGAAAGCAGCAAAAGATAACTGAAGTACTTAGGCTTCTGCCACCCAGGTGGGAGTCCTTGGTGGAGTTCCCTCCTGGCTTGATCTAACTTATCCCCAGCTATTAAACCACAGTGAGTAGTGAAACCAGCAGTGGAAGATCTCTTTCTGTCTCTCCCTCTCTCTGTATTACCTTGCCTTTCAAAACAAATTAATTAATTAATAAATTATTTTTTTAAAAAAGGAGTTTTATTGTGAAATTTGGGAAAGTTTGTTTTTTCTGATGTTACCTTTGTATTTATATTTTCAGTGCTTTTAATCCTTTGTTTTTTACTTAACATTTTAAACTTTTATTATCTGTATTGTTTATTTATTTTCATCTACTTGAGAGAGAGAGATCAATCTTCCATCTACTGGTTCACTTCTCAACTGTCGGCAGCAGCTAGGAGCCAAAGCCAGAAACCCAGAACTCCATCTGGGTCTCCCACATGGGTTGTAGGGGCCCAAACACTTGAGCCATCATCTCTGCCTCTCAGGATTCATTAGCAGGAAGCTGGATCAGAAGTGGAGTAACTGGAACTGAAACCAGCACTCCGATATGGAATGTGGTTGCAGGGTCCAAAGTGCCTAGACCGTCTTCTGCTGCTTTCCCAGACCATAGCAGAGAGCTAGAGCGGAAGAGGAGCAGCTGGGACTAGAACCAATACTCATATGGGATGCCTGCAACTCAGGTGGATGCTTAACCACTATGCCACAGCACCAGTACTGTGTCATTTTTTCTTGTATGCTTTCTAATTTGTTAGAATGTATATTTATATATTCTTTGTTGTCACCTTGTTTTAGAGTCAGCTTTAAAATTAAATATATTAAATGTTTACCGGCATTCATTTGCTGATATTTCCTCAGTTATCTGTTGTTTTGGTGAAAATCATCTAGTTTAGTCCTGTATTAATGAATCATGGGGAAGTGTTCAGAGAAGTGTGTTGTTTGGCCTTTTTGTTATTGCAAAACATCATGGACTGTGCTTACATAAACCTAGCTGGTATATGTCAATCACTGCGCATACCCATTTGATGCAATCAAGAGATGCTGTAAAGCATGAGATACATGAGGCTGCTGCCAGGTTAACCTAGCATACAGTTTAATAGTAATCTCTTCAGTTCTTAAGAATATATTGGAGTATAACAATAAAAAGAACCATATAGTAAATATGTAAACAAGAAACATAGTTATTTATTATCATCAGATTTTTACACTATACATAGTTGCCTGTGCTGTACTTCTAAACGACTATCAGTAAAATAGGTTTGTTTACAGCAGCATTACCAAAAACACATCAGTAATGCAATGTTTAAGTTGTTGTGATGGCTGTCAATTTACCTCCATTATAATCTTATGGTACAAGAATTGAATACTCTGTTATTGACCAAAACATTGTATAAGGTACACTGTTGTATATTCCTCAGAAAAGACTCCTGTGTACAATATTCCTTGAGATCATTTCAAGTTGTTTTTGTCTGTAGTATTGCTACTTGAATAATTTGCATGGATATCAAATCCTTGGCTTTCTTAAAAATATAATTCCACTTGTTTTTGATATCTTTGGCATCAGCCTTTTATTATTATTATTATCACTATTGATATTTTTAAAAGATTTATTTATATATTTATTTGAAAGTCAGAGTTACAGAAAGAGAGATAGAGACAGACAGAAAGGTCTTCCATCCGCTGGTTCACTCCCCAGTTGGCCACAACAGCTGGAGCTGTGCCCATCCAAAGCCAGGAACCAGGACGTTCTTCCGGGTCTCCCACGTAGGTGCAGGGGCCCAAGGACATGGGCCATCTTCTACTGCTTTCCCAGGCCATAGCAGAGAGCTAGATTGGAAGTGGAGCGGGCGGCATTCAAACAGGCGCCCATGTGGGATGCTGGCATTGCAGGCAGCAGCTTTACCTGCTATGCCACAGCACAGGCCCTGTTCTTGGTATTTTTGACTTGAGGTATTGCCATTTTTTTCTTTATCCTTAAAAACTAGTTTTACTATAATTAATACAAAAAGTTGATTATTCCTGAAACTGAATTTTAACAAATACACAGTAAACTTCCTAATATGTAGATTTGAATTTTCTAGAAATTTTCTTGCATTATAGTATTAAATATTCGTTCTATTCCATTGTTTTTTTCCTGCTTCAGGGACTTTAATTTTGTGTGTATGTATATGCGAGTGTGTGTGTATGTGTTATGCACGTGTGGGTATAACTTTTTTTTTAAAAGATTTATTTATTGGGGCCAGTGCCGAGGCTCACTTGGTTAATCTTCCGCATGCTGCGCCAGCATCCCATATGGGCACCGAGTTCTAGTCCCAGTTGTTCCTCTTCCACTCAGCTCTGTGCTGTGGCCCAGGAGGGCACTGGAGGATGGCCCAGGTACTTGGGCCCCTGCACCCACATGGGAGACCAGGAGGAAGCACCTGGCTCCTGGCTTCAGATCGGTGCAGTACAGGCTGTTGTGGCCACTTGGGGAGTGAACCAAAGAAAGGAAGACTTATTAAAAAAAATAGATTTATTTATTTATTTGAAAGTCAGAGTTACACAGAGAGGAAAGGTAGAGAGAGAGAGGTCCGTCCGCTGGTTCACTCCCCAATTGTCTGCAATGGCTGGAGCTGCAATCTGAAGCCAGGAATAGGAGCCTCCTCCGGGTCTCCCATGTGGATGCAGGGGTCCAAGGACTTGGGCCATCTTCTGCTGATTTCCCAGGCCATAACAGAGGGCTGGATTGGAAGCAGAGCAGCCCAGACTTGAATTAGTGCCCATATGGGATACCAGCACTGTAGGCAAAGGCTTCACCCACTACGCCACAGTGCCGGCCCCTTAACTTTCTTTAACTTCTATTTTATCTCTTTTCTTTATTTAATTTTATTCTTTCAGTTATTTTTCTAGCTTTGATGTTTCTTATTAAATTTTCATTCAAATTTATTCTTCCTTAGGCACATTGTAATTTATTCATTTGTGAAATATTTTTCCATCCATTTCTGTTTTTACTTTTCGCATTTCTGACTTGACATTTCCTTTTTGTTATCTGTCTAAATGAGTCTTAGGCTTTATGATTGTTTTGGGGGGAAGTTTTTAATCTGTGAAAATATTTCGATTCGCATCATTTTCTGCTTCTTAGAGTAGCTGTGTATTAGCATGTTTTTTTTTTGTTTGTTTGTTTTTTTACATTTTACACATTTTATAGATAGTGTTCCTAGTTCAGGGATGCCCTCTTCTGCAATATAGTGACATACAATTTTTTTAGTAGATGACAGTGTATATTGAAAGAAAAGGAGAGTGATATGTCATGTTTCTCTTTACTTGTTTGAGTTTCTTCTTTCTCCTCACTGCCGTTTATTCTGTTTATTTGCTTTTCTCTCAGAAGCAATGCTCCCTGATGCTGCACTGCTGATCTCACTCATTTTGAAGCCCCCTTTCTATAACTAGTGCTTTGGTAAAACCAATTCTTAGACCTGTACTCTGTTTTTGTTTTTGTGTTGGTTTTTTTGGCATTTACTGTTATGCTTTATTTTTCTGAGCTTTATTTTTGTTTGTGTTTCTGGATAATGTGTTAAGTTTAGTATTAGAAATGTGAAAGGTTCTGTGAAAATCTCACAAAGAGAAATTTATAATGGAAATTTTATATACCAATGTTGAATAGAGCTTAAATGCTAAGGAATCACCTTGTAATAGTGCTATAGAATCACCAGAGTTAAACAGAAAACGTCTCAAAAAAAAGCTGTTTCTGTATTATATTTAAAGACTTAGAGAAAATGAGTGAAAAAACTGCTTAAAATACTATACATAATTAGCTTTTGTAATGAACCTCAGTAAATAATTTTCATTTGATATAGAATCATGTGAATGAAATGCCTCCTGATTATATCTGCAGTATTACATCTATTATCACAGGGTTAAAGGAGTGGACATGGGCGGCTTACAGGTATAGGTAATGGTCTGGGATGTTTTTAAAATGTAATTTTAATTTACTTATCTTTATTTGACAGAGGATTGAAAGGAGGTGAGACCAGGATTTACTCCCCAAATGCTTGTAATATACAGGGCTGAACCAAGCCTAAGCCAGAAGCCCTGAGCCCAAACCAGGTCTCCCACACGGGTAGCAGAGACCCAATTACTTGAGCCATCACTTCTGCCTCTGACGGTTTGCGTATTAGCAGGGAACTGGAATTGGGAGTAGAGCTCACTTGATTCAGGCACTCCAGTAAGGAATGCAGACAACTTAAGCTTTGTACCAAATAGCCACCCAGAAACTGTTTCTCTGTTTCTCTCTGTCCGTCTCTTTTTTTCTTTTATTACTAATGCTCTGATTATGTAGCAAATTGACTCTGAAGTTTTTTTATAGCAAAGGGACTATGTTCATGTTTTTTATTCCTACTATTCTATGTTTTTTAAGTTCTGGATAATGTAGTGAGTAGTAGCTCTTATTGAACTACTGGATGGGGGTTAACATATTTATTTTATTGGAGAGTTTCTTACTGTAGTCAGGTAGGGTTATTTTTGTTTCTGTTTTTGCATTTTTGTTTTTTTATAATTATGAAAAGTATAGGAGATCAGTCTTTGTCATTTCATTACAATACAGCTGTTGCTTTATAGGCACAGTATAAAAATAATACTTTCCTTTCTTTTTGGGAGAAGGATGAAATAAGAAATATTAGGTTGAGTTATGTGAAAAAAGTGTCACTTTTTAAGGTCATGAGTTGTTTCTGTCTCGAAGAAAACTGCTGCTGTGTCTCCTTTTACAGGGAATGAATTATTCTGATGAGTGTGGTGTTTCTAAAGATTTTCTTGTTCTTTTTTTCAGTTAAATAAATGGAGATGGGTTTTTTTCTTTGTTTAAAAGATAGATTTATTTATTTGAAAGAATTATAGGGAGAGAGAGGAACAATACACACACACACACACACACACACACACACATGCAGCTCTCCCATCCTCTCATTCACTCCCCAAATGGCTGCAACTGGCAGGACTGGGACAGACCAAAGCCAGGAGCCAGGGACTTCTTCCAAATCTCCCACATGCGTGCAGGGGCCCAAGCCATTGGGCTATCCCCTGCTGCTTTCCCAGCACATTATCAGGGAGCTGCATCAAAAGTAGAGCAGTCAGGACACCAATCGGCACCCATTTGGGGATGCTGGCATCACAAGTGACAGCTTAACATGCCATTCCACAACACAGATCCCAGATGTCGGTTTAAAGAGGGTGACAGGATAAGTACTTCACCATCTTTACTGTGCATACAAACAATCTGGGACTCCTGTCCAAATGCACATTATGATTCTCTGAGTCTGTGGTGGAACTTGAGATAATACACTTCACCAAGTTCCCAAATAAGACCCATGCTGATTGTCCAATAACCACCAGGAGGAAGAATACATTTTAAATCATTGACTTGAAAGACGTATGTCCCAAGAGTCTAATGAAAAATCTAGATGTTTCACTTATACTTGTTTAGTAGGATTTTTCAAGCTGTGAATGATTAGTCGTGTGTTAATAAACTTAGGGAGGGGATACTGCCTAATTTCATATAAGGACAGAAAATTTATCATCTTATTCTGCAAGAGTAACAATTTTTTCCCCATTATTTTTGTTTCAGATGTTAAGTTGTGCTTTTTCAAGACTAGAGCAGACTTTAGGACTAATAATACCTTGTTCTGCCTTAGGTGTAAAATTAAATGAGTGGTAATAAATCTTTTGGTAAAAGGGTTACAAGAGTTTAGCTTTAAGTAGGATTTGCTTTCTATTAATACCAAAAGAACTCTGGAGCCATACCTGTGGGTTTTGTCTCCCCACAGTTGTCTCATTTATGTTTCTTATATTGTGTAGCATTTCAGAACGATGACCTACTTGTCCTTGTGGTCACACAAGACAGTCTGACCATTTTATGTGTTGAAAAGCAACTATCATTAATAGCTTATTTAGCTCAGAAGTGGTTTTTAAGAAAATAGTTGTTGTTTGCCAGAAATGTAGGCAGGCCTGTACCACTACATACTCATCAATAACACTGTCAGATTCTAATAAAAGCCCTTTCTTCTCTGTTTTAGGCTGTTTTACTTGGAACTTGCAAATCAAAATGCTGTATTTCAGCTCTCAGACTAACAGCTTTATTTAACACAAATATAAACACAGTTAATGCATTACTATACTTTGAGGTTCAGTTAATATATCACATGAACTAGAAAATGCAAAAAAGAAATTATGGACCCTATTGTAAATGCACTTTTCTTGTCTTGCATTTTCTAATACCACAGTAATAGTGTTATATTTTCCCCATTGTATTGGGAAAAACTGTTTTGGACAACTATTCAAATGTTATCTCAAAATGTACTGATGTTTTACTTATATCCTCTATAAATTTATTAAACAGTGAGTAAAAATATTTATTAGCTCATGTGACTAAAAATTTTAATGAAAGAGATCTCATTCTTTCAAAAGTTTTAATCTATTTTTCTCAGGTAAGCCAATACATATATGAGCTTTAAGGTGAAATTACATGTTAAATCAGGCACTTCCCTCAAACTGTGACCATGAAATGAAACTGCATAAAATTTTTCTCTTTTCTAGAAGGTCCTTTCCATAAACCTGTCTCTTTCCTTTTAGCCAACAATTGTGTCCTATGGGTGTGTGCAGATTTCAGTACTTTTAATGTGGATTTAATGCTAATGTCAAATTACTATAGTGATCTCTTAGGCAGTTTTTAGATCTTAAATCTGAGGACCAGCATGCATTCTAATCAGAAACAATGCCATTGTCACTGATTTTGATTGGTTACAATTTTTTTAAAATTGCCTCTGTAATAAATGATTAACAAATACATTGATCCAAATAGCACTGAGCCCTGTCTCCCAGTCCCCCAGTCCCTCCCTCCACCTTCCAAAGAAAGATCTCTCTGTTGCATTTTAAAGAGACAATGAGCGTGTGAGGAAATAGTGACAAGCTAATGTTAAAAAAACATAAAAAGATAATCATATGGTTTTTGTGATATTACTATTAGTCTTGAATTTATTTAATATGATGACATTTTCCTGACATTTATACACATATGCTTAAAAAGCTTTCAAAGGGAAACTAAATATTCTAAATACATTAAAGTGATTCCCACTTCCCATTACTCAGGGGTCTAAAAGACGATTTTGAAGCTACTGTCTATCATTTTCATGTATTTTGTTGTGTTATG